>SRHC01000370.1:129197-179314 GCA_004794325.1 Pomacea maculata | reverse complement strand
CCCCCCCCCCCCCCCCCACTTCCGTTTTAACCACCGACCAGTGTGTAGTGCGCATGCGCTAAATAATTGACGAAGTACAGTGGTACCTCGACATACGAGTTTAATTCGTTCCGTAACCTTGCTCGTATGTCAAATTGCTCGTATCTCAAAGCAATTTTCCCCATTGAAATTCATTGAAATGGCATTAATCCGTTCCAGCTCCCAAAACACCACCTCGATCAGTTGTTTTTGTTAAGTGTTTTTGAATAAGAAAAAGTGTATTTACAAGAAGAAACATTTATTTATGAAATACAAATACATATTCTATAAAAAACATATTAAATTCTTCGTTTGTGGAAGTGTGTGGAATCTGCTTCAGCAAATCACCGTAAATCGCTCGTGAATTCCCACACATGATGCTTTGTGTTAAGGTTCCTCCTTGAAGCTGCTTCTCTGTCACACAGTCAATAGTTTCTCCATCTTTTCATGGAGAGAAGTCCGGAGCTTAGAAATTATTGTAACGCCCCTAGCTGGCGTTGTACCCTTTATCAACTCATGTTGAAGCTCAGAACATATCATTGTGCTACACCCGTACATCCTCGCCAAGTCAGTTACTCGCACACCTTGCTTATGCTTTTCTACGATTTCGCGCTTTAATTCAATAGACATCATCTTCTTCTTCGGACCCATGGTTACAAAAATAAATGTGATAATGTTTTGTAAATGTACAAAAAGCAAAAAAACGCGAACCCAACTTATCAAAAAGGCTTCGAACACGAGGGAAACAAGCACACAGACTGAGGTCTAGTCTGAGGTGGGAGAAACTGTTAGACGCTGCACACGACCCTAATATCCGCCCCGCATGTTGGGGTCGTGTGTAGCGGTGTAGTGTGCGATTACTCGTATCTCAAATCTTGCTCTTATCTCGAAGCAAAATATCGCTCGCTCGGCGGCTCGTATCTCAAAACACTCGTATGTCAGGGCACTCGTATGTCGAGGTACCACTGTACTCTATTGCCGTCGTCAGTCCTAATCACCTAAGGACTGTGATGGAATCATGGCGCAAGCGGTTGATGGGGGTGTTCTGTAGTGTGGGTTAACGCAGTTGTTGAGGTTGCTGTCGCTGTAGACGTTTGCTGCAAGTCCTCATGGCTGCTCCCCTTCTTCGCCGCTCTGCGCTTTGACCTGTTGGATGGTAGCTCGCGGTGTCGCCTACTATTAGCTGCATTTAGCGGGCAGTTGACTGAATTAGTGCGACTCTCTGATTTCGGTCATCCAACAGGTCTTCCCAGCAGCGCTCTAAAAGTCACAGACTTCCTCTTGGGAGACTGCAGAGCTGGGGTAGGGAGAGTGCGAGTTGGAGTAGGTAGTTGTAGGGTCAGCAGATCAGGTAGACGTTGACCACTTTGTCGATCGTGCTCAAGAGACTGTGTAGGAATCTCCCTCCTCTCAACATCCCTTATCTCCTTCACGATCATTAACCAGGAAGGGAACTAAAAACAAGTTGATAGACCAGAACATACCTTATAGACCTCAAACAACGTGAGGTTTTTTTTTCTATTGAAGGTCGTGAGGGGAGTAGGGGATGGCGGTAATAAATTAAGCCACAACGCTTGTAAACCAATAAAGAAACGTGAATAAACCTTAAACCTGTCAACTTTATCATCTCCTTATTATATTCCTGACATTCTGTTCGTATATGTGCATATACACAGGGGAGAAGGGATGCCGGCGAGCAAATAGAGATATAGGGGGATATGGAAGCAGTTCTTGATTGCTTAAACCATCACATCAGAAACGCACAATTCTTTGCAGACATTTCATTTCCAATACATGAAGATATAATCTGACTGCCATAGCAACGCGGTTTATACATTCAACGAACAAGGCACGATGCAGGAAAAGCCCAGGAGCCGCGTAAAAAGCGATTTGCAACATTGAATGTGAAGCCGTCCGCGGTGCTGTAGCAGGCAGTAGTTGGCAGCAATTTCTTTCAATGTTTTCCAGTGCAGTAGAACTGTAAACAACAGTTGTTAGACACCTCCACCAGGGGATGCAGCGTCTTTGTTTTTGTTTTGTTTTGGGGTTTGTTTGTTGTTGTTGTTGTTGTTGTTGTTGTTTTTTTTGGGGGGGTGCTGGGAGGACGAGGTGCACTGCAAGCCAAGCGCAAGTGAAATAGTTAACGTCATTCAATGACTAATTCAAACAGCATTTTAGCAGATTGCTAGGCCATAGCGATCTACTAGCAGCGTGCTGTGCACCCGGACCTTAGACTTGAGAGACATCGCTGTGTGCGCACGTGCAGTCGGTGTACACGGACACTGAGGGCTGTGATGAGTTCTGACCTATCGCCATTGACACTGCTCTCTCTCGCGCGTGCGCGCTAGCCCCCATTTTTCCCCTCCCCACACCCCTCTCTCACCTCAGTGTGGCGCTCAGGAGTTATCTCTCCAGTCCAGAGTTAACTAGTAGTTTAGTTGGAGATGTGCAAAACTACATGAGCCTCACACACTTTAGCCACTCCTGCAAGAGTTATTGATGTGTTTTGTCTCTTTGCCGTCTTTCCCTCTTCTTTCACGGTTTCTTTCTGTCATTCATTTATGCAGGCAGCAGACAGACGTACTTTCTCTCTTTTTCTCATATCAGGAAGAGTTGTGAAGCTATCACTGTTACTGTCCAGTTTTCTAAATCCATACTAGCGATGGTAATATTTGATCATTTTGAACACATTAGTAGGAAACCAGCATCCAACACAGTAGTTTAGAACATCAATAAAAACCTCTCTTCCTTTTTTTTTTTGAGGTGAAAGGGGAATGGCTGAATTCTTTATCAAGGAGAGAGAATTTTGATCATATAGTTGCCACTTAACATGTGTTCAGATTAAAAGATAGGTGGTTAAATAGTCACTTGTATTGCATTACCTCAATGGATACACATTTGCCCCACTGATATTGTAATGGGAGATGATGTTGCGAGTGTTGCTGATGGCAGCAGAAATCAAGTATGCACACATAGTATTCAGTTTGATTGTGTTTGAGATAAAATTTATGCAAACCTAAAAGGCTAAAGTTTCCTGCCTGCTATTTTCATTGCAGTATCATTAGTCAGATACTGTCCATTATTCAACACAAGGGTTTTGATGCCAAAGCTCTGCGAGCATTCAGGGTACTGAGGCCTTTACGACTTGTGTCCAGAGCACCAAGTGAGTATAACTTTTTTAAGTCTTGAGCCATCATGAAAAAAAAATATTGTTGGCACCTTGTCTCTGACCCTTAACAGGAAAGGGACTGCAAACCATAGCAATCTTAGTTTATTCCTCCCTATCATTGTTACTTCACGTGCTTTTTGACAATTCAGCTCTTTTCCCTCGAAGTATCTAATAAGATATTTCCAGTAATGAAGTAAACTCGTCGCTGCTCACATTCCCTCTGAAAGTCAAAATGGGGTTTTTGTTATTTTCAAAAAGATTATACAGTCGGACCTCGATAAGTCGAACTCAAAGGGACCCGAAAAAAACATTCGACTTACGGAGTTTTCGAGTTAGGGAAAATGGCGAAATAGGCGCAGGTTAATCAAGGACAATGTTTTTCCGGCTTACGCTGACCACTTGCCATTTCCGCGACACGTATAATGAGCGGTCCGGTGGCGCAACGGTTAGCGCCTGTCACCAATACAGTGAAGGTTGGCTGCCCAGAGTTCATTTCTCGTCTCGGGCACGCTGTTCTTTCTCTGCACGTGGCATCTGTTTACAGGGCTGGCTGCTTGCCGTAATATAGCCTTAGTTGCTGGCACGGCGTAAAACACCAATCCCCCCCCCCCTCCGCGGCACGTACAGCATGGGAACAACCACAGTGATTCGAACTCTATTCAGTGCTCGTCCCGATAAGAGACTGACAAAGATGAAAGGAAAACGGGGTAAAAGCGTCTTTTCTTGAGACAGTTTGGAACACAGTGGAACAGTTTGAGACATAGTTGCGTCTGGTTGTTGATGACTCAAACTTCGACTAACGGATTTTGGAAGCCAAAACATCTTCGAGTTAAGGAGACCTAAAATACATTGGTCTTATGGAATTTGGCCGGGAACTAACAATTAATTCGATATAGGGAGGTTTTCGACTTAGGGAAGGTCGACTTATCGAGGTCCGACTGTAATTGAAAAATAGTAGAAAATAGCAGATGCATCGGGACTTGCAACTTAAACACCCAGTCAGGACCAAGTAAGCGCAAAGTCACTGAATCTACTTACACTAGCCAGGACTTCTCATCATCGGGGGGAAGAAATGTGCACTAGAAAGGCAGCAATGCTTAAAAAAAACCAGGAAGAATTCTTATAAGAACTGCCTTGTGTCTACTAAATCGTCTAAATTGCCTTGTTCTTCTATGGAGAATGATTCCAAGGCCTTGGTCATAGGCACTGAGTTAGACACTGTCAAATGTTTGAAGCTCCCTTCTGCAGTCATGGATAAAGCTCAAGAGTGTAGTTTTCATGATAATATTTTGAAAAAAACTGTGTGAGGTAACAGCGCAACTCAATTGAAAAACTCCACAGAGACATATTTGAGCTTAGAGAATGAGACTTTAAAAACAAAATTAGCAGCCTCAGGAGGAAAAGTGTCTAAACTTGCTGAACAGATTGATGAGACCAACTTTCTTGAGTCTAATGCTCAGAAGTGGATAAATGATTTGGAGCAGTATACTTTCTGCAACAATGACAGAGCAGTCTTAGTTTATTCCTCCCTATCTTTGTTTATTCACTCACTTAATAGGAATTCGCTTGGGAATGATTCCAAACACTGCTAAGATTGACCACATTTCCAGTCTTCTAGCTGTGCATAGATTTCCCCCCAGAGATCTGTTAAGTTTAGGACCAAGATATCAGTGCCAGACTTCTGCCACTCCATTTACTCTTTTAGCTAGGTCCTGTCCAGATCAGGCAGTACAATGCATGTTATTTCTCATACCCTTATATCTTATGTGGCACCCCTTTAAGTCTTTGGGGGATTATGCACAGTTTTTTATAGCAATGTAGAGCAGTGACTAGATGTTAGTGCTGGACAAAATATTAGCATTTATTCAATAACCAATTAAAGTGAATAGTATTTCTCAGAGACTAGTATTACCTCTGACTTCCATTTGCAACACTCTTCATTCATAGAGATACAGATGATTTTTGCTGCATTAGGTTATAGGTAGAAATAGGGTGTTCTACAATACAATCCACCAGGGCAATTCTAGATAATGCTCATGTACTCCTTGAGGGGGAGAAGGTCATGCAAATTTCTGGGTCTCATATGTGTAGTGCAGAGCTTTAGCTTTCATCCATGCCTGTAGTGGAGATAAACACTTTTTTACTTATCCCTTGCTTAAGCCTTGTAAAAGTATGATGGAAAAGGTGACTTGCAGAGATGATAGGGTCCGGCAGCACATATCTGTAGAATATTCAAAGCACTTTGCACACCTTGGCAGGCTTCACATCTGAGGATCCCCCCCCCATCCAAGTACCACCACCTTCTCACCCCAAAAATAAGGATACAAAATAAGCTGAGGAGTTCCCGCCCCTCTTCCACTTTTTCAAGGCTTTGCACTCATAGGTTTTAAAAAAATCCTGGTTTATTATACAGGGATTCTCTTCCTGTTTAGAGTGGGATTGTGTAATGAAACAGCATGCATCTGTGTATCTTCCGTGGATGCATTAGGCACTCACAACATGTTTTTTCTGTCTAATCATGTGTAAAGATCAGTAATGCAGCTATGAAACAGCCTACTAATTAATAAAGCAGATAGAATATCTTTAAAATATTTGTAAAAGTTACACCGATAACATGTATTTGTTACTTTCATTTAGAGTTTGTGTCCTGAACTCAAGAACCCAAAGATTGATCTCACCATGGATAAAATGGGATTAAATTAGCTTCAAGTGAACTAAATGACTTGTAGAACGTCAGCTTTTCGAAATGGTCTAGGGTTCTATCTTAGCATCTATTTATTTTTTTCAGGTCTCCAAGTAGTGTTAAACTCCATTCTGCGTGCGATGGTGCCTTTGCTACATATAGCACTGCTCGTCATGTTTGTTATCATTATTTATGCCATCATTGGATTGGAACTTTTTTCTGGAAAGCTCCATGATACCTGCTACAATAATAGGACAAGTAAGCTGTGACTTCTGGACTTGTTACATGCTCTGCTATGTAGAATTCACCCTACGTAGTAATATTCAAATGTTGCATTGAATGGGTTTTGATGGTCTTTAATTTTACATCAAGGTCCTTTTGTGACATCCCTTGCCCACCTCTGCACCCCAACAATATAATAGTATAAAACAGTGCATAACTATTACTCTAATAAGAAAAGTCAATTTTTATTTAAGACCATGAACAGACTAACTTTAATTCACACAAGAACAAAAAATGTGTGTGTGTGCGTGAGAT
This sequence comes from Pomacea maculata, assembly GCA_004794325.1. Lineage (NCBI taxonomy): Eukaryota > Metazoa > Mollusca > Gastropoda > Architaenioglossa > Ampullariidae > Pomacea > Pomacea maculata. The sequence goes on along the minus strand of SRHC01000370.1, from coordinate 172,907 downwards.
TATTATATACAATATTTATGAAGAGGGAAATGGGAGGCTTTAGAATGTTCAGTTCACAAGCAATATGATGTATGCTTAGTTTGATCACCTCAGCTTTAGATAACTATTAAATCAGCTTTTTCACTGTGATGCTTGTCTTCATGCAGAAAAGATCGCCTTAGAAAGTCCACACCCCTGTGGGCGGGGCTTTACATGCAGCAATGACTCAGTCTGTATGGGTGGATGGGAAGGTCCAAACTTTGGCATCACCAACTTTGACAACATTGGCCTGGCCATGTTGACTGTCTTCCAGTGTGTCACCATGGAGGGCTGGACCGATGTGATGTATGATGTGAGTGCATAGTTGCATGTACTTATTACTTGTTATGGTTGAAGCTGATAATGAAAGTTCTGTAAAATTTATACTTGTTTATGTCCATACTTGTTTATGAGTGGATATAAGATATGTTAGTCACACTTACAGTTAACACAGTTTCCATACATGGTAAACTAGTGCTACATTTTGTGGATTTTTTTTTTTTTTGCTGGGGTGGGGAAGCTAAGTATTGGGTTACAAAGAGGCTGTCCTTTGAAACTTCAGTACCATCCTTTTAATCCTGAGGCAAGAAAATGGCATTCTGTATCATTTGTATTGTGCTCATCTGTTTGAGCTTGTTTGCATTTTAATGCATTAACATTGACACACACTCTGTCTTATTCTAACCATAGTCAATCCAACTGTCAGGAACATAAAATGTAAGGATAAAATGCTCAAAAAGAAGATATGGAAAGTAATGTTGCAGATGAATGATAAATTGTAATAAACAATGCATTCAATGTTACAGGTAAATGATGCTGTGGGTAGTGAGTGGCCTTGGATCTACTTCATCAGTCTCATTATCATCGGCTCATTCTTTGTTCTTAACCTTGTTCTTGGTGTCTTGAGTGGGTGAGTGTAATTATTCTAGTGCTTAGAAAGGTCATATTTAGTGTTGTGACTAAAGCAGCTTTCTATCCTCAGAATATAGTGCATTTTATGAATAAAAGCAAAATACAATAGTAAAATTATTATGAAGAATACATTTTTATATAATACTTTTTGCAAAATGGGATATTCCTACTGCAAATCCATGATTTAAATTTTTTATCATTACTATCATTAATATAGGTTTTTTAAAATTATAATCAATCAATTGTTGCACTATCAGAAAAGAAAATGTCCCCTGGGACCCCATTGACGAAAATTGAAGGGGTCCTCTGAACTTTTAATGAGTACTGTACGCAATTTTTTGCGTAAGCAGAAGCCCTGGTAATATACTTCAAAAATGGTTTTGAAGCAAATAATAATAATGATGATGTGAACTTAAAACGCGCAGCATCTTGACCAACATAGATCACACTCTCTGCGTAGACCAATAATGATAAATGAAAGATAACAGACAGTGGACAATGAGATATTTATAGGCACACTGAACAACATAAAGATGAGGTATAAGAGTAGAGCGTAAAGCAATGAATGAAGGCATGTAGATACTATAAACAGTGTAAGAGGAAGTCGTTACATGATGGTTAACATGACAGTATTGCCAGGGAGTTAGGAATAGTAATTCAGAGACAGTACTTTGTGGACAAATTTTTTCAGAGAACATTTAAATGTAGCCTTGAAGTCAGAGTGGCGAACTTGATGTGGAAGTTCACATGGCCCTGAACCATGAAACTTATCTATGCCAGCATTCAAAAATGAAAAAAAATTATTTTAAATAATGTAACTTGAGTTCTAGTTGAGCCACAGAAATGGTTTTATAATAGCTTGTTGAGCTCTTTTCAGAAAACTTATTCATTTTGTTCCATAATAGTTCAGATCGACATAAAAAATTGTTACATGTTCTTTTGATGTATGCTTTTTTTGCATAACCATGAGAGAAAAAAAATTTTTTTTCCTGATGTTCTATCATTGACTAGACTGCATAATTCAGTGGCTAAAGTTTCACCACCTGCCTAATGTAGTATATGTACTGTTGGTCATAGTAGACAGCCAGGTATTGTCCCTGCGAGCTGAAGATGAACAGTGGAGCTGATAGTGATGTTATCAGATGTCTGACTTTCAGACTTGGAAGTAAATCTTCCTAAAGATCATTTGCTCTTATTTTACAAGTCACTTCTATACACCAACAGCTGTTGTTTTCCAAACCAACGTGAGAGTTAAAGTCACATGACCACACAAATTGCACAGTTTCGGACAATCGACATGACATCAACAGAATTCAGGCTTGTGGTCATGTAGCACAATCTTTTATTGACCAAAATGTCTCAAGTAAACATGAAAATATGACTGCCAAACATTCAGAAAGTAATACAGCAATTATGTACTCCACTGCATCTAGTCAGCTCAATTTTCTGACCATCTATTGGCATTTTTCATACTAAATGAACTGCAGAGCATGAAATAAACATGTGAACTTACCAAAAATTGCTTTCAAATAGAACGGTGTGAATAATGCTGCCAAATCTCTACATTAATGCCACTTAGTTATGTTGTCAACCATGACAGCAATTGGCAGAGGGGCAGTCTTTATTCACAGCAAATAAGGCACTTCTAGTCTAGTTCCAAGCCCTTATTTGCTGTTTATTTTGCATATACTCATAACATAAGCCGTGTCATTTGACAGAATAAAGAACAAATGCTATTTTAAATTCACGTGGTAATTTTCAAGATTCATAACAAAAATCAAAAGTGTATAATATGTTGGAAAGTGAGAGAATTTTCACAAAACTACATCACATTGTGTATGCTGTTCAGTTTGGAGTAGTCTGCTTTAAGATGAAAAGAAGCACTGTTGTTCTCAAAGCTCCAAAAGCCAAATATGCATCAGATGTTCCTGTTAATCTTTATTAGGAAGTGAAACAAGCTGTGTCCCCTTTTGCATTACTGTCAGTTGTTTAGCTTACATATGCATTAGTAAGTACTGCATGCTTGATGGGGGCTATATTTTTTTTCTAGTGCACAGTTTTCATTATTTTTCATTTAAAAAAACCTACTAAAACAGTGTGAACTAACTACCTCTACTTTTTTAATTTATTTACTTATTGCTGAAAAGAAGGTTATAAGTCTAAAAAAACACTATAAGATATTTGAGTAGTCTATTTTTGTGGGCTGCAGTGAGTTCTCAAAAGAGAGAGAAAAGGCGAAGGCACGAGGTGATTTTCAGAAGTTACGAGAAAAACAACAGCTGGAGGAAGACCTGAGGGGCTATCTAGACTGGATCACACAGGCTGAGGACATTGATCCAGAGAACGAAGAGGAAGGAGAGGAGGGCACAACACCCAGACATTGTGAGTGCAGCCTTTATATTAATTGCTGTTTTAGGTTCTTCGCATCTAACTTTCTAAAGTTAAAGTCCAAACTTCACTGGTGGGAAATAATGGATTGGATACAGCAGAGAGACGTAAGGATACTTGTTGGGTCAGATAGAAGCAGATGCTCTTGACCTCTTTGCTAGGAGTCAACCTTTCTTTCCCACCATATGGTAGAATTTAAAAAATAACCAACTTTATTTATCTTAACGGGCAATTACAAGTTAGGAAGTGTGCTTAGTTACAAAAAAAACATTAAAAAAGAACAAGTGCTAGTTGCAATACAGGGACAAAGCAAGTGGTTCATCATAGGTCACAAAAACACGCAATTCTACATCTAAAAATATTCATAAAGCACACCTTCAACATCATGCACCCACTTGCTTGCACAACCAACAGTTTGTTTTTTACCAGCTGCACTCCAGACAGCACAAATGATTTCAAGTGCTGATTATGTTTGCATATAGATATAGCTTAACATTTACCTGTATTCTTAAAACAAAGTGTGGACAATATCCAAGTAGCTGTTCTGACAATTTTCTGACTACCATAAAAGTCAAATACCTCTGCTTGATACCAATTACTTTAAAACAGATATGTACAGTACTGTTCAGACTACTCGTATCATGACCAGAAAACTACATGACCAAAAGAAAATGTGTTATCTTTGTCTTTGGCAGTGTTCAATAGTAGAGGTGAGTTTTCTGTGAATGTCCTATGCTATAGTAAGCATACTGTGCTTTAACATTTAATAGAATATCACACACACACACAGGTTGTGGTATTAGTCTACCTGCCCACACATACATCCTCTCTTCATCTTTCTCTCTGTCACACACAGTGAATAAAAAATGTAAGCTATCTTTACAAAACCCATAGACAAGTCCAGCATCAACTCTTCAATCATACAGTGTCCTTTATACCTATTAAAAGTCATGTTATCTACCTGAGTGAGTGTCCAGCAATGTTTGTCATATAAACACAGAACTCTGCAACACTTTGAGTAAGTATTTGTGAGCTCATTTTATGTTCAGATTGTTTAAACTTAAACTGTGTTGGCTGCTGAAAACATGCCATGGAAATCTCCTGTGCCTCCCGTTCCATGCTGACTAAGGTGATCTTCAGACCACACCACTGACAACAGCATGTTTACATTATAACAAAAATATCCCGCTCTGATCTTTAGAGCACATCATAAATAAACTTGTTCTGTGCATGACAGGAAAAAGAGATTTAGTCATAGAAATTCTGAGTCAAAATGGCAGTAGCAATATAAATTCCTTAGTTTTTGACATTGTTATTAAAGATAATATGTACATTTCTTGAATTATGTTATCACAGCCAAAGTGGTCAGTGAGACAGATTCAGCAGAAAAGGAGCAAGATGAAGAAGCTGAAGAAATGCAGCAGTCTTGGTTTCAGCAGAAACAGTGAGCATAATGTGAAGTGTATCTTATATTGATTGACCCTATATATAAAAGTGCATTTACCAAAGGCCATAAAGAAAAACATGAAAAGTCATTATATTAAAAAAATTATTCCTGTCAGTTCCTGCCACTTAAACTCTCATGTCTGTTTTTGTGTTGTTCCAACTGGATTACTGCAGCCCTCTATTCATCAATATCCTTTACTGCCTACTGGACAAAAAGGGATCAGAATAAGGCCACTCCTGTTCTCTTCCATAGGCAAAAAACTGTCCCTCATCTACAAGCTTCACTGGTTGCTAGTCCAAGCTTACATTGATTCAAGATGGCCACACTTTCCCAAGCATACCTGTCTACTGACACCCTACCACCTATGAGTTATTTTGACTTAAAGACATTTGTTACTGACATTGAATAAACATTCATTGCTAAGTCTGTCTGGATTTTTCTGGCCATGTGGCTGTGACCAAATGGCAAAAGCAAGAGGACAGAGAAAGTCAGCTTTTGCAAGCAAGTGTGAAAGAGTCCACAAGAAATTGGCTGGGATTAAAAATTCTTTGTGCTAAATGTGCATTTGAAAAATATAAGCTTAGTTTAGTTTGTTCCTTGTTGCTCCTCTGAGGAGCATAGGGCCGCAACAACACCTTGCCAACAGACCCGGTATAGGGCAGCCCCCTTCAGTTGGGCCCAGGTGGTTCCGATGTCCTTTGCCTCACTCTCAGCTGTTCTTTTCCAAGTCTGCTTCAGCCTCCCAACTCTTCTCTTCCCCTGGGGGTTCCAGTAAAGTGTCCTTTATTTGTTACTTTCATATGCCTCAGAAAATGGCTTAAAACTTCAGGTCAGTTTCGGGGTTGTAAAGTCCGTATTTTTTTCTCTAGCTTTTCCTCTTCCTCCCAATATACTGGGTCTTAATGTTTTAGAGGATGGAGGTGAATTTGTTAATGTTCCTTTTACTGCAAGGTTCATATGCAATGGGGAGGCTGATCTTGCAGTGACCATTTGCTCTACTAGCTGCAGATGGAACAATGTTTCTATCTGCAAAGACTGGTCCACAGCACTGGGAATTGCGATTTGAGCTTCCATACGCGAGTCCTAATAACTTTTCAGCTACTTTTTGAAGCAAAACTTTTTATAGATGATTCCATGCAATTGACCGCATCTGTGCTTAATGGCCTTCACCTTCTTTACATAAATGGCTTAGTACAGGGGCATACAGTGGTTTCTTTGTTTTATTGTCCATAATAATAATTTGGAGGGGAAGGGGGAGTTGGTGTTTTACGGCGAGCCAGCAACTAAGGCTATATCACGGCAAGGCAGCCAGCCCTGTAAACAAATGCCATATGTAGAGGAGAAAGAACAATGTGCGCAAGATGAGAGCTAAACTCAGGACAGTCAACATTCAATGTATTATTGACAGGCACTAACTGTTGTGTCACTGAACTGCCCATTGGATGTCGGGGAGGGGGAGCTGCTTTGAACTTTTGATAGTGGGTGAAGCACTCTCTCAATCAACTTTATTCTGTTGTGCATTTTGCTTGCATATTTATGTATTCATCAAGATGCCACCCTGAAAAAGTGTCCCCATGTGCCTCTATGCAAAGTGCTTTGAGTCTGGTCTGGCGTATTCTGGAGAAAGGTGCTTTATAAATTTGCTAGTATTATTATTGTAAATTTTTGTGGGTGGGAACATTTAGCAAATACTTTGCTGTCAGTATAAATTGTCATTCTGAATCAGTAGAATTTCAGTGGAATTTCTTATTTTCTTTTTCTTCATTCTTTACCTTTTTCTCTTTATCAGGAAGATGTATATTAATGTTGTATTATAATAGTGTTTTGTTTATGTTTATTAATAGATTTTTACATATTTGTGTAAATGTAACATTTAAATTTCTTTTTCTGTGAATGAAAGTTATAATAATGATTACACACATATTATTGGATAGATGCACATAAATCTATAAACATGGTGAATAGATCAATGAAATAGAGTACAGTCAGACCTCGATAAGTCGACCTTCCCTAAGTCGAAAACCTCCCTATATCAAATTAATTGTTAGTTCCCGGCCAAATACCTGCGCCTATTACACCATTTTCCCTAAGTCGAAAACTCTGTAAGTCGAATTTTTTTTTCGGGTCCCTTTGAGTTTGACTTATCGAGGTCTGACTGTAACTATACTAGGATTAGCTTTTGTGGAGAGATTTTAGCACCAATATAAGTCTTGATTAGAATAATAATTTTCCTAGTTGTAACATATAAATGTTGAAACACAAGTGTGAGATGAGAAAAAGAAAAACACTAAAGTATTATCATTCAATGCAATCATCACTGAACTTTGATTTATTCAGCAGAACTCAATATCCCACATCTTTTGTTTCCATGTTTGAAATTATCTCCCTTGCAGGAACACTCTTGACTGGCACAAGGAACGCATGCTGCAACTTGGTCCTTGCTTTTTATATAGGAGATTGTGCTTTATGATGCATCTTTCTAAAGTACAGTCTTTGCCTACGGCCCGGGCCAGACCTTCCCCACCCCTACTTTAGATAGATTGAAGGTAGTCTTTATAGTATGCCTTCTTATGACAGTCACCAGCTCTTAGACAGAACAGTTTCAGAGAATAGAAATCCATTAGGCAGTTGTAATATAAGTACAAGGGAACATTGCCTTTTCCTGCTTCTTGGTTCTGAGGTTTAATTTTAAAATCCTGCCTTTGCAGATTGAGGTTTCAGAAGTTCAACAGGAGAAGTCGCAGATTCTGTAGAAGAATAGTCAAGTCTCAAGCCTTCTACTGGGGTGTAATTGTTCTTGTATTTCTCAATACCTGTGTACTGACCTCTGAACATTATGAGCAACCTCAATGGCTGGACGAATTTCAAGGTGAGAATTTCTGGTTGTATTATCTTGACTGTTAAGATGTGGTATTGGTGGGTTTGTTTTGTACTCATTATTCATACATGTATTTATACATGTTCTTATGTTAGCAGATATTTTGCATGGATAGTATCATCTAGAGAAATCGAAGAACAATCCTTAAATAAGTCACAAGTATGCTTCATTCGCTTTCTTATTTATTTAAACATAATTATTATGATTACACATGCGAAAATAGTGTAAAGCCATACAAATCATCACCTTTTTTTTTTTTTTTTTTTTTTGGAAGGAAAGGAGTTATGCATGATATAATTTAATACTTTGTTGTCTATTGTGTTTCATGATTTGTATTTTGTGAAAAGCAAGTCCTTATTCTGTTTCAATAAAACCTTATCCTATGATTTCAGCCATTGCCAACTTGTTCTTCGTGGTGCTGTTTACGATGGAGATGTTTCTCAAGATGTACAGCCTTGGTTTCCAGGGCTACTTTGTCTCGCTCTTCAACCGCTTTGACAGCTTTGTTGTCATCTGTAGCATACTGGAGGTCATCTTTCTATACACTGATGTTATGCCACCTCTAGGTGTCTCTGTGCTGCGCTGCGCCAGACTGCTCCGTGTCTTCAAAGCAACACGGTTTGTGAATACCACTTTAGAATACAGATAGTCAGTAGTTCTTTTATGAGGCATAGTAGGCAGCTTACTGAAATCAAAATACATGTAATAAGGTCCTTATAGGGATATGTTGATAAGTGTTGAAGTATACTAGTTTGCTTGTCATCATTTTACAGTTATTTTTTCATATTGTGTGATAATCAGAATATTTTAGCAATGCTCTCTGCATGTAATTTTAATCTCAGCAATATTAATGATTGTGTATTTATGTGTGCTTGCATCATGGATGGAGACAGGTATTGGTCATCACTGCGGAACCTGGTAGCCTCCTTACTGAACAGTATGCGTTCCATTGCCAGCTTGTTGCTGCTGCTGTTTCTGTTTATCGTCATCTTTGCTCTACTTGGCATGCAGCTCTTTGGTGGTCGGTTCAACACAGAGAATCCACCCCGCAGCAACTTTGACACCTTCTGGCAGTCCTTGCTCACAGTGTTCCAGGTTGGTCAGAGTTTTTTTCTTTGTTTTGCACACCTTTGTCTCTGAAGCACTCCACATTTTCTACTTCCTCTTTTCTCACACATTTTTGTCTGGTTTTTTTTCCTCTCCTTTCACACTTTTGCAATTGTGTCATAGCATGTGTTGATTTGAACATCGGAACCACATGGGCCCAACTGAAGGGGGCTGCCCAAAACCGGGTCTGCTGGCGAGGTGTTGTTGTGGCCCTATGCTCCTCAAAGGAGCAACAAGAAATAAACTAACTAAACATGTGTTGATTTAAATTGTTTTCATACTGTTTATGTTGCTTGCTACATGGTATGCTGATGACCTTTTTTTCTTTTTTTCAGATCTTGACAGGTGAAGACTGGAACGTGGTGATGTATGACGGCATCCAAGCATATGGTGGTGTTAAGGAGTTTGGCGTCACTGTCTGCCTGTACTTTGTTGTCCTTTTCATCTGTGGTAACTGTATCCTTGTCATCAAGATGCCATTTAAATACCTGTCAAACACATCCTATATGTAGTTTCACAGTCCATGGTGATTATTTTGTTATTGTTCATCTCCCTTTTCATCTCTTTTTGTTTATTTCTTTTCTCAAAACTACATTTTTACATTCTGGCATCTGCATCACTTTCACTTCGCCTGCATCATATTAGTTTCTATGACAGCAGTGATTACAGAGAGCCCTTACAGAGAATTTCAGTCTCTATGACAGTAGTGATTACAAAGAGCCTGACATAATTTCATTCTCAGTGACAGAAGTGATTACAGAGAGCTCTTACAGACAATTTTTTTTTCGGTTAGAGTTGGAGTGAAGAGGAGTTTCTCTCTCTCTCTCGTTCTTTTTCTCTCGCTTCCCCCCATCCTGCCTCTCTGTTTACTACAGTTTTAAATGGTGATGTCTGTTTAATGGGATCAATGAGCTTGTGTGTTTGGTCTTTGCTGCAGCATGTTCCTGGGCATGGTCACTTGGCTGAAGTAAAATCTTTGTAGTGATTGAGTTTGTAAGGTCCTTGACCAGAGAGAAGACATCCTGCTGAATGTCTTCTTGGCCATTGCTGTGGACAACCTTGCTGATGCCCAGAGCCTGACGGAAGTAGAGCAAGAGAAAGAGGAGGAGAAGGAGCGTGCAAGATCATTACGGCGCTCCAAGAGCAAGTCTCCTGAGAAGGAGGGACAAGTGAGTTAGGAACAAGGGGATGGATAGGTGACAAGATTGTGGTCTATTATCTACACATCATGAAGGGTGTGCTGAGTGTTGTTTTAAAGTTTTATAGTTTTCTCACGTCTTTTGATAAGGCTGTTAAGATGATGAGAGGTAATGAAAGAGACTACATATCTTTGTTTTTTAGCCAAACAATGAGGAAGACGAGGGAGTAGATGTGAACGGCAATGACAACAATGAAAGTGAAGTTAAAGATCATCTTAGCCGCCAACCCAGTGCTGCTAGCAGTAACCGCAGCAGAAGGTTTGTTCCATTTAAACATATATTGGTGCATTGTTAATTTGCACAAATTAGGATCAGTAATATCAGTGTCGAGAGACTTGGGGAACTCAGTGAGGTACAGGGATGTCAAAACCAATGTTCAGTAAGTCTAAGTCATATTCTTTATGTTTCAGATCTTATGCAAAGGAAAACAGTGACCACCATGTTCGAATTGACCTCAGTCCAGAGAGAGATTTATCAGGCCAGCATCGCAACAGTCACCGCGTCCCCATCAGAGGTCAGTCAGAGACTACAAACAGTAAAATGCAAGGGAACAAGAAAATAAAGCTTATTTATCTCTTTACTGTTCACTTAAGCATGCAAAATCAAAGAACCACATCTGCTTGCCTGATGAGCAAGAAAATGTAGACTTTAAAGAGATCAGACACCTGGTTTTAACCCATTTATGCCGGAGGTTGAAATTTTTGAATTTGTGCATAAAATTCATGTGTAACCTACAGATGTTCAAGGAGCAAGAGAAAAACATTTTTTGAACGTGATGCATAAATGGGCTAAATGTGAAGAACTGAGAGATTGAGGGAGACCAAAAAAATCCTTATTTTGCTCTTCATCAGATTTAGGGATGGCTTGAGAGCAGAAAGACTACCGAGTCACCTTTAGGTGGAGAGAATTTTAGAGATGGCACCCTTAATGTATGCCCATTGTCGGATTTGCTTACTGGATACTCTTTCTAAAACTATTTTTATTTCACCAATTGTTTAGCCATCATGACTTTCCAAAGAAAAAGGGAAAAAAGGAGCCTAAAAAAATCATGTTTTGACATCTTTGCAGATGACGAGGAGCAGAATGAGGGCACAGATGAAGAGGCAGAAGATGGAGAAGAGGAAGAAGAAGAGGAGGAAGAAGGGGAGGAAGAGGAGGAGGAGGAGACACACTCAACAGCTCGACCTCGTCGTATGTCGGAGCTGCACATTCCCTCCAAAGTCAAGCCCATCCCTCCAGCTAGTTCTCTCTTTCTCTTTTCCTCAACAAACAGGTACTGTTATTTACACTCATGTGCTGAGTGAGGGAATGAGAGAAAATTTGCAGTTGCGCATGGTTTTGCCCCTTCTTAAAAAAATTGTAAAAAAAAAATAATTAAAAGAGGTAGAAGAATAATTTAAATTGATAATGATGGATCAAATTGTATTAAACAGGTTGAGTGTTACCTGAGTCTTGCTTGAAAACTCATTTTATATGATAATCCAAAGAGAATCAGGTTCATGAAGTGGAGTTTTGAAAAAGTTCACACAACACATGTTTACATAGATAATATCATCCAAGAACAACTTAGACCTCCAGGAAGTAGACTTTCATGTTTGCAAATCAAGAAGAAATGAACACACATTGTTTTTGTCCTTAGAAGTTCACAATGATGCATTGGAAAGGTGCCAGAATTCTAGTCATGAACCTCCTTGCCATGTTTCCAAATGGAAGAGAAAGGGCAGCCTGGGAAAATTCCCAAACTTCCTTTACAACACACTTCCTTTCATATGCAAGGAAGATAATTGTTTTCAGAAATGTGTAAACTATCTAAATTACGCATTTTTTTAGCAAAATAATGCACTTTAAGGGTAAAAAATAAAACAACAATGTGCCTCTTGGCACCAGGCAATGCGGGTGCTTGGAGGTGTAGCGTGATCAGCTGACCGCAAGCAGGACGAAAGCAATGCGTTAAGAGCAAAAACAAAATGAATGGTGTGAAAATTTTTAAAAAGGAGAAATTCCCAACACAAGGAAATTGATTACCAATGGATGAACTGACCACACTGTCAGATGTGTGTCTGACAAATCCACCCAACAGGTGCGGACACATACAAATACACAAACACACAAAATGTATGTACGAGCATACTGTGGAACTAAAGGGAAAAGAAACCAAGGAAGGCCTTAAAACGGTGAGGACAACAAACAAGATGAGAACCATCACCAATTTGCTCTCTCCCTCAAGAGCCAGTTAAAAATATCTGAAGTAAACTGTCTGGCCTTAAAGGGATTCTAAAGGCAAAATAAAACTGCTTAGAATCGCGTAAAGAGTAGGATAAATTTGAATCTCGTCTATTTATATGTGTGTTCATGTGGAAAACGTTGAAGATTTTTAGTAGAATGTTGTGTTTAATAAGAGAAATTACACTCTTTTTTTTTTTTTTTTTTTTTTTTTTTTTTTTTTTTTTTTTGCCTCCACGAAGTCTCGTTCTCTGTCACATGACCCTATGACGTGTAGTTTCCATAGTGAGAACCATGCCTCGAGAATGTGCTGCACCCGATTGCCACGAAAAGATGGGAAAAGATTCAAAATTTTCTTTTCATCAGTTTCCGAAAGACAGAGCCTTACAAGCCTTACAAACAGAGTGCATCATACAGTTGAGTATCCCTTTAAATGTGCAGGGAAACAGCAAGTGCCTAAGCAGGTATGAATGTAAGACACTAGCATAGGTGCTGGGACTAGTTCCCTGGTGCATGCATAGGCACAAGATAAACAGTTCACCTGTCTGTCACAGATTCAGAGTGCTGTGCCACAGGATCTGTAACCACTCCTACTTTGGTAATGTGGTCCTGGCTTGTATTCTCATCAGCAGTGGCATGCTTGCAGCAGAGGACCCTCTCCGTAGCAATTCACCACGAAATCTGGTTAGTACTATTATTGTACATGAAGGGAGCTTGAAGCCAGTTGTGGTTTTTGTATTTGTTTAATTTGTTTGAAACTGCAGTAAAACCTCCCTATTAAGGCTCACTAGAAACCACCACCACCAGGTCATAACTGAAGGGAGTGGGGGATGTTGTAGCTGGGAGATCAACCAGTCTGCTTTCATTCCAGGATTCATCCCTTCAAACACCTATCAATTCAAGTTCATTTATTTAAATTTTGAATAAAGTTCTTTAAAAAAAATCATATCCTAATGCATTTTTTGTATGCTTTTACTTGGTCGTGTTTATTCTGCCATTGTTGTGCTTGACTGAAGATTTGTGGGGAAACTAACTCTCCAGATAACAGTAACCAATCAATACATATGTACCATGGTAGACAAAAATGTTGTCTTAAAATGCTCTATTTATATTTTTGAAGGGAATTTTTGCAAAAAGGTCACAATAAAGCATAAACAGTTGGTCATAAACATGACTTCTGTAAAGTGTAGTTCATGAAACAACCGACTGATGCTCAATGGTAAAGAGGACAGTGAATAGGGAAGCCAGTCATTTCAACCAGAAACCATATAGCTTTGACTATAGTAACCTCACACCTCATTTAAATCAACTCAGTCATGACCGTACCTTCCCACGCAAGACTACATCTTCCGAGCTCCAAAAGTCAAGTTGACCCAGACCCAGGCTCAATGAATGCCCGAGCAATGACACCTGTTTCATATTAGCCAAACATCATTCAAGCCAAGCATATTCATTTAGTAATAACCTCCATGCTCAAAAATAAGGAAACCGCAAAGTTTTTTTTAAACTTGATTTTAGAGAAGATTGTGTTTTTGCACCGTTGTATAGTTTTATTTCATGTCTGAATATACATTTAATACGAATCTCCAAACTAAAGAATAATTTGACAAAGGCCTTTCTTTAAAACAAAAGAAAACAAAAAACAATGGTTTAAGAGAAAATGCCACTATATGCCATTGTGTGATTTGTTATCTGAATGAATATTGCCACATAGCCATTTTTGCTGAGTAAGATGATGGATGAACTTGCTCAAACATTGCATAGCTCTGTGGGTAATCTTTGATATTAATAGCAACTCCTGTCACTGGATCGATTCTTATTTTGGGTCTGAATTGATTCAGCTTTTGGTGTTGGGACGATACAGTCATTACAGAATCAGTTCAACCTCAGAAAATTGTAATATAGGGTAAACAATTGACCAGATGCAGTTTATTTTAAATGTACTTAAATTTTTTTTCAGCATGTGACTTCTGCAGAAATGTCATGATAGAATGCAAACTCTGTTGTAATTCAGGGGAGGGAGGTAGTAGTAATAGAGATGAAATTTATATACAAAATGTGCTTGTGAAAAAATATTTGGGTGGTAACTAAGAGAAGGTTGTAATAGGGAACATCTTAATAAGGAGGTTTTACACTATTTTACTCCTATGTCTAGCCTTCTAAGCTTTTCTTCCAGAAAGAAGCAAATAAGCTTGATGTTTTATATAGCCGTTGTTTGTGAATTGTTTCTATTCTTCAAACCACCAGTGCTTAGGCTGCATATGTAGTAAGTAGCATGTGTATATGCTTAAAAGGAAGAAAAGAGGGTCATTTAGTCTGCATAAAGCAATTTTTTTTCTAATTTTTGTTTAAAATATTTAATTCAAAATAGTTACAAGCATTTCACCTGTCAGATATTCTCTGATGGCAAGCCACCAAAGTTACAATTTGTTCATCTGAAACCAAGGAAGGGCTCTTTTTGTAAGTGGTCTTTTTTGGGGGGTTAGCGAAAGTGGAACAGAAAGATTTTATTCCTTAGATATATAACATTGAAAGTGCTGCTTTTAACCTCGTAGACTGGGGGGGTTTTACACATTTTGTAGCCATATGCATCTTATCAAAATCTCTCTGACTTCATCCTCAATGTCTTATATGCGATCTTGCATTTCAGATTCTCAACAAATTTGACTACTTCTTCACAAGCGTGTTCACAGTTGAGATCATAATCAAAGTGAGATTCTTTTCATGTGCAATGTTCTGGCATGTATGAGGTTGTCTCTTTTTGCTATATACCTGCTAGTTTTTCTCGACATCATATTTGTTGTGTTGTGGCCAACTTTTTATGCTTCTCGACTCGCATGCCAAACTTGTAGGAATCTCTATGTGTGTTTTTGTGTGTGTGTAAAGATTTGGGGGGGGGGGGGTGATTGTCTTTATTTGTGTGAATGAAGAATTGGAAAATCTGCTCTACCCCATTCCCTATGTTTGTATGGACAGCTAACTTTATTTCTATTCTTTCAGAACTTGCTTGTTGGATAGAAAGAGCATCAATCTCAAGTTTTAAATAAACCATTTTGCTTTTCTTTGTGGCTTGTCATCTAGTCATTGATCTTTGAGGAATTTATTTCCTTGGTTTTTATGGTTTTCTTTGTGATTGCTGTCATTATTTATTGCTTGAATGCTTGAACCCTTGAGTAAAAGTAATATCACTTTACCTCAGGTTAGTTTCCAGACTTTTGTGAAGTTTTAGTAGTTAAAGATTAGGTTCTCAGTGTGATTTTATTGTCAGTCATACACCCACCCTTATCCCTTTCATTGAGGATCTAATTTTTTTTAAGACAGTTTGTGATGTTTTGTATTCTTTACTTGAATCCTTGCACAGTTAAGGTTTTCTTTGTACACTTCTTAAAAAGTGATGTGATTCTTTATATGTGAATATTTTATCACTTTACAACGTAGTGTGATTCTTATATATGATTACTTTATTGCTTTACAAAGTAGTGTGATTCTTTATTTGTGAGAACTTTATCTCTTCCTGGCAGACTCTGTCTTGGGATGTTTTGAATAACATGAGTGGTAACTTCACAGTTTGTGTTTAAAAATTGTTGCTCACTTTCTCTTCCTTAGAAGCTTCTTCATGTGATGCTGGTGCTTCCTTGTGCAAACGTTGTAGCTTAATATTTAAAAATAATGTTGTCTTTGAATGACTTTCATTAATTTTTATTTTGTTGTTACTAATTGTATATTATGCATTGCAAAAAGTGACATTCACTTGCTTTAACAAAGAATGTTATGTATTTAAATTCATTTTCACTGGGGACTTCTACATTAACTTTGTGATATTTTTTTGGCTTTACCTGGGTTGAACTATATTTTTGGATCTTTTCTTAGACATCATTCGTCCAGATTTGTTTCTTTTTCATCTTCTTGTAAACTTGAAAGTCATTTCATTCTGATGTCAGTTCTTCTGTTTTATTTCCTTTTGTCACACCATCGTCTCTGTGTTCAAGTCAGTTTGTGTTTTTCTTGTCCTTGCCTTATATTTTTGTCAGGTTTTGCACACTGGTCAAATGATACCATTTCACCTTTGATTATTCTTAACAAACAGCTGATTGCCTAGTCTGAATTTGTTCAATATTTTAAATTTAACAGTGTCTCCTGTTTAATTTTAACCAGCGTTAAATGTAACACTCTTGTAATGTTGTATCAGCCTTGTAGCAATATTGAGTGCAAAAAAGTTTTTTTTATATACAGGATTAGCTTGCTGCCATGTTTCATTGTGTGTGTGCAGCTCGTCACCTATGGGATGGTGTTACACCAGGGCTCATTTTGCCGCAGTCTCTTCAACATGTTAGACCTGGTTGTGGTTGCAGTCTCCCTAATCTCCTTTCCTCTTGAGTATGTCTATTTCATCTTGTTCAGCTAATCTGGGTGACTACAGTCATAGCTTCTGGCCGGCTCACTGCATCTGTCTGGCCATTACTGAAATAACGATATGTACAAAATATAATAAATTGTATACTGTAAAGCACAGGCCTGCTGGTCTCTTCTTGTAGTCTTGATTGTAAAGAGGTGAGTTGCAAATAACACAGCATTGACTGTGGCTGTTTTCTAACATAGGACAACAGAGCAGAAGTTTTTGCCTTGTTATGTATATTAATGTTAGCAAAATTAAACTGTATTTTATAGTTTTTCAGACATTGGTGTGGAAATTTCATTGAAGAAATAGAACTGTGTAATGTTATTGTGTCTAACCACGAGGGTGTGTGTATGTGATATGCATGTCCTCTTGTGTGCAGCAATGAAGCTATCTCTGTGGTGAAGATCCTCAGAGTATTGAGAGTGTTGCGTCCACTAAGAGCCATCAACAGAGCCAAAGGACTTAAGGTAACATGGGATCCAAGGACTGCATTACTCTCTTTTTTTAAAACTATTTATTATCATCTGTTCAAAGGGATAAATGTTCTATTGTGTCCTTGTTCAAAAATAATGAAAATAGAAAATATGAATGTATGTGGATTCTGCAGACCTATTGTATTGCATATCTATGAAATAGAGAGTCATGCAATACATGTGTATAGATAGATAAATTTTTGTTTGTTTATTTAAAAACTACACCAACTTATTATCTGAACTTGGGGTGGGGGGGAAGAAGGAAAGTGAAAACAATGGGAGATAATCCTGTCTAGTTCATGAGAGAGATGCATTTATTCATAACACCTTGACTCTGGGCCTTGACCTTCGATTGCGATCTTCAGATACTAAGGTATTATCAAAAAAGTCTTTAAAAAAACTAGTCATGACATGAAGATAAATCAAAACTATAATTGAAATTCAAAGTTGTGAGAAAGAAACCCCTTTCCTACCACATTCCATTGTGAAATAGCACTTTCTTGTAAATCCACAGAAAGTTAGGCACATGAGCTTGCGACAAAAATTCGAGCCCTTAAATAGGTTGTGCCGTAAAATTAATTTTAATACTCTAGTTGTTGGGGTTTTTTGGTTTTGTTTTTTTCTTTTGCTATGTTTGTTGAAAGTATGTGGTATGAAGTGTCCATAAATATAGTTTAAAGTATAACTGCTTATCTGGTTCTTGTGCCTGTAGAAAAGTCAACACGTTACAGACTATCCTTGAAATCGTATGCATCAGACAAAGTCTTTCAGTTTCAAGCAAAATTTATATATCGCAGTAAATCTGTTCATGTTTCTAAGATTCTTAGCAGATATTTAATCAAATTAGCATTTGGAAAACCATTTTTACACATGACTTCCATCATCTACTAGACAAAAGCAATTATCTTGGTGATAAAAGTTTCTGCGATTTTGGGACAAAGTACCATCATGACTAAATATGGATTTGGATCGCATTAATTTTTTGCAGGAATATGTTGAGGTGAACATTTTGAGGTGAAAAAATAGAATTTACTTGAAACGTGACACAACCTTGACCAGGCTATTTTTTTTTTATTATTATTATTGATGATGACCCAATGCCCGCATTGAAGCATACAAAACATGCAAACAACACACAGAAGCTAGTATTATCATATGTATCTCCTGAAATCCATTGATGTAGTTTCAGGTTCAACCAAGATCTGGTTCGCTGTTCTTTCTCTGCATATGGCATCTGTTTACAGGACTGGCTACCTTTCCATGATATAGCCATAGTTGCTGGCCTACATAAAACACTAATCCCCCCCCCCCCTCCAACCAAGAAAAAAATTAAGATGTAAGCCATCTGAGTCAGACTGTATGCTAGAGGCGAACTTTTGTCACAAGCTCATATCAAATTGTATTTCCCAAAATAAAATTTTGATACAAGCTTGCACACAAATGACAATCACTATAATGCTTAGCTCTATTATTCGGTGGATTTTAGACCACACACTATATAGAAATGCATAAACATAACTTAACAATAATCAAAACAACTTAAAAATCAGTAAAAGGCTTGAAAATGATGAAAAATTGCTCATTGTCATCACATGTGCACTTGTGCTGCCATCACTTTTGAAAAGAATGTTAGATCTGGAAGAAGTCAAATCTTCATATTAACTTCTTCCTGTTCTCATGTAAGGGATGTAACCCCTTTCAAGTGTGATTCACAATTCAACTACCTAAATGACTGGATTTCATGCCTTTTTGTTTACACGGGTTTTCTAGTAAAAATTATTGAATATTATAGCCGTAGGTGGGCAACCTGGAGTTAATAGTTGCTGAAGGGGCCAGACTTATTTGTCCATATCGGACCCAAGCTATTATGCCTATACTCTAAGCTTTGAAAGGAAAAAGGTGCGTCTTTTTATATATATACATACAGGCAAAGCAAAACCCATGTGCTAAACGGAAAGATTTCATCTTGCCTTAAGCTTAGATGTTTTTTGGTTAAAATTTTACTTTTGTCTGTTTTGCAGCACGTTGTACAGTGTGTAATTGTAGCAGTGCGTACCATCTACAACATCATGCTGGTTATGTTCCTCCTGCAGTTCATGTTTGCAGTCATTGGTGTCCAGCTGTTTAAGGTTGGTTCTGCTTTTCTCTGTGCTGTTGTACACAGGCATGGACAGACACATGTGCTGATCGTGGAGTGGAAGTTTTGTAAATATATATGGAAGCCACTACTCAGCCTCCACCCTAGCCAAGGGCAAATGGTCCCACTGCCTTGTGGCTGATCTTGGGAAAAAATAAAAACTAAGAGAGTAAACCACCTTACAGCTGAACGAATGTGAAAGTGTTGGCCAGGGCTCCAATGCCCATGTGTTGACAACTGAAGTGATCCTTTGGAAGGGTGTCAGTTGTGCTATCACAGAGAGAAGTGCCACCAGTAGTGCCTAAAAACAAGAAATATGAATAAACAAATCAGAAGAAACTTCATGGCGAATCAGTTGAGGCTTGGATCAGCAACTACCATATGCCTCATTGGCAAGCTTTAGGGTGAGGACATCAAAAATTTTGAGAAAAACAATAATTGGTATGTAGGAGCTGGCAGAAAATGGAATTAGGATAGCATCAGTGACAGTGGCAGTAGCCACACTGGATAGGATTTGATGCATCAATACCATCCGGTTTGCTTCTAAGTACAGACTGTGCAAGTCCCACATAGTTGCAGTCTTGCTATGTGAATGTGAGATATGGCCTCAGCCTGCAGATACAGAGAGGAGAACATAGGCTTTCAAGACCTTGTACCTGTGGAGGCTGCTCTGAATCTCTTACACGGAACACAAAACCAGTGATTTAGTGAGTTACCAGGAACCCCTTCTCACAGCAGTGATTTAGTGAGTTACCAGGAACTGCTGGGGTTCTGTTCTATATAAATCTTATTTTTATTATTATGATGATGATGATTTCTGACAAAACATATTATGTACCCTTTTCTCTTTAAAACTTCCAAGATTTCTTTTTTTTTTATTAGATCTAAATAGCATTGTTTAATTTGGATTTTTTTTCTTTTTTAGGGACAATTTTCACGGTGCACTGATGCATCCAAACTGACCAAAGATGAATGCAGGTATTATCATTTTTGATTATTTTCTCAGAAATTTATTTACAGATTATCATATTTGTATCAGGGTTGCTTTTTATGACATGAAAATTGTTAAAATATTTTGTTTCACATTGATCAGAAATTTAGAATGTTGTGTTTTTGATGCTATTGTTTCTTGTGATAAAGATGCTTGGCTTGTAATACAGAGGTCAGTACATCGACTACAAAGAAGGGAACTTTAAGAGTCCTGAAGTGAAGGATCGTCTTTGGGAGGAAAGCGAGCTTAACTTTGATGATGTCAGCAAGGCAATGTTGACACTGTTCACTGTTGCCACGTTTGAAGGATGGCCAGGGTAATTGTACATGTGTTTTTCTTGAAGATCTAGAACTTTCTAACATTTCATTTTAGCATACTCTTATTCAGTCCTGTGGGTGAGGAAGCACATATGGGATGTCTTGCTGTTTAAAAAAGAAGGATGATAGTTTTAGAGAGATGTTGCTAACACTGCTCCATTCGTCCTTCACGTGTCTTTGACCATTGTTTTCTGCTACTCATGTACACTGAATTGTGGAGCTGATGTTCACAGTGTACTTCACTCATCATTATTTACGAAGATTTGCATGTTGGCATAGTCTGTGTGCGACAAATGCATGAAGGTGTGCCAATCCAATAGCAGTATATAACTGAATGTAGGCTTAGGCAGGAGTGGAGACAACTTTCGCCATTCTTAAGCTTTACTTAAATGAAACTATTTTTCCTTTTCCACGTGAACGATGATTTAGAACTGCATATAATTTGGGGAATGCTGCAACAGCAGTGTTAATCCTGATCTCTTGTAAGTGAAGTCAGTGTGTGCAATATGACATACTACATTGCTTTCTAATTAAGAATTTTACATGCCGGATGAATATTAAGGAATATTTGTTAAAAAATCCTTACCAGAAAGGCCAGCTTTTTGTCTTCATGAGAGTGGGTTGAATGTTTGACTTTATCTGGTCATATTTACTCCAACTCCAGAGATTATGACTGCATATGCGTATGCCCATTTACATACTCAAGGAAGTATGGTGAATGAAGTATAGTATGTAATTTGCTCAGTTGACATGATTGCATTGACTGCAATTTGCTTCTTTGGCATGCAATATTATGATGTCACAGAAATAAAATTTTATTCAAAAAAAAAATGTACATATTAGTCTTTCTCTGCTTGATGAGACCATAACTCTCACACAATTACACAAGCACTGACACAGTACCTAGACCTCTGCTTTATAGCTAAAGCAAGCAAGTGCAGAACTTGGAGACTAGTAAATCCCCATAGTGTGTCCACTTTCATCTCCATGAGATGATTCAGTTGATTAGAATTAATTTGGTAGCTTCCAGAGATAACTTCATAAGTATTTATCCTTGTGATTATTTTCTCAAGAATTAACTATCTGCTGAAAATTATTTTTATTTATCAACCCTTGTGGATTTCAAAACCTTAGAGTCTACCTTCTTAACCCTGTAACAGCCTACTGTACCAGTCCATTGACTCATACGAAGAAGGAAAGGGTCCTGTGCAGAACAATCGACCGGCTGTGGCCATCTTTTATTTTATCTTCATCATTGTCATTGCTTTCTTCATGGTGAACATCTTTGTGGGTTTTGTCATCGTCACCTTCCAGAATGAGGGAGAACAAGAGTACAAGAACTGTGAACTGGACAAGAACCAGGTAATACAGTCTGATAATTGATGCCACCAGTTCATGAAAGAAGCAAAATTGTGATCTTGGAAATTAAAACTTAGTATATAGTTTGGAGGTCTGTACTCTTTTTAATGTGTGTTTATATATATATATCTGTTCATATGGTACATGGGTTCTTGTGGATTGTGTGCAGACATGTGTCTGAAGGTACATGTGTAGCCCACAAACTACTTTTTCAATGATAGTTTTTAATAAACCATTACTTCTGTTGCTTCTATACATGTATATTTCTTCAAAATAGACAAATGGCTTTGTTCTCAATATAGCAATAGTTTTTTAATTGTGCTATTTCACAGAGAAAATGCATTGAATTCGCTCTGAAAGTGAAGCCAATCCGTCGCTACATCCCCAAGGCACGATGGCAGTACAAAATCTGGTGGTTTGTGACCTCACAAGCCTTTGAGTATGGCATCTTTGTCCTCATCATGATAAATACTGTGACGCTCGCTATGAAGGTATGTCTTATACAGATAAATTATGTAACTATAAAACTGTAACACTGGACATGAAGGTATGTCTTATACAGATATACACTATGTAACTACAGTTCAGGCGGTCCCCAAATTACGATGTTGTTCCGTGGAAACAAGGCTTTACACAGTAAATGGGAGATGTGTCGTAACCACGAAACATCGTAACTCGGGGCTAACGTAACCTGAGCACCGCCTGTACTGTAACGCTGCTTGAGATTAAAACAACAGATTTTTTTTTAGGTTTTTTTTTTCCCTTTGCATTTAGAAAGGAGGAAGAAAGATATTGAATGTTTTGTTGACATAATGTATAGTTGTTTGTTTTTTTTTAACTCGTAAAACCTTGATCTACTGTTTTACTAATAACACCTTGATGTGAGGTGGGGTTTTTTAACCAATAATACCTGATGTAATGTTTTCAACTGATATAACACCTTCATATAATGTGTCTTGAGCAGCACTCTAAACATGTGCTGAAAGGTTCTCAGACCCTGGTTTTCAGTTTGTTGAAAGGATCTTACACTACTTGTCAAGTTTTGAAAATGACTAACCAGAAACCTAAACTAAGCTCTAAACCTAACCTCAGTATCAATTCAGAAAGAAGGATCTGAGTTCTATTTAAGATTTGTGATGCCTTTTCTGAGAGCAGATGGCCTAGGAGTTGTTTATTCCTAGCTAATCATTTGTGATATAGATGTCTTATATTATGCTACAGCTGTAAGAGATGTATAAGTTATAGGTCTTAAGTTACAAGGCACACAATGTGACAAAGTAACCATGTGCTTTTATATGTTTTAGCTTACCATGTGCCAGATACTAGCATAGTCACTGATTGTTTTCTTAAAAGATTTATAGAGCAAGTGTGTATTACAATGTGTGATATTTCCATGTGATGTGCAGTACCACAATCAGAGTGACAAGTTAACAAATGCCCTGGACTACCTCAACATGATCTTCACTGGTGTTTTCACACTTGAGTTCCTACTCAAGCTTGCAGCCTTCCGCTTCAAGGTCAGCCATTTATCTTCATTTTGAGCAGTGCAGCTCTCTTTTTTGGTTTTGATATGGTTTTTGAAGTCTTTTGAAGATTAGACAGGTAGCAAATATTGAATTTGTTTTTTTTGTAAATACTAGCATCTACAATATTAGGTTGTTAGCCTTAGGGGTTCATTAACAGATTCTTTTCAATGGAAAGCAAAAAGAAACTAAGTGGGGAGACAGAATAGATAAAGAAGAGGCATTTGAGATTGTCGTGCATTAGGGGAAACAAAATAAACCAGAATATAATGAAAACTCGAAAGTGTTTCGATTTTTAACCATGAGATTTACTTGACTCAAAGAATTTTAGACTTTTGGAGATATTTCTAACATAATTACTAACTAGAGACTTTGTGTTGACAGTTTCTATGCTGATACATTTTTTGCTGTGTAAAATTCCTATCAGGGTAATATATATGCTGGAAAAAGTCATTTTGTCTGATGATAACATTTGCAGAACTACTTTGGAGATGCATGGAATGTTTTTGACTTCATCATTGTGCTCGGCAGCTTTATTGACATCATCTATGCCGAAGTGAACGTAAGTGAACACCTGTTGCTGCATCTCAGCTGACAACAGCATCAGCCTTTGACCATAATTAGTCTCATTTTACAGACAGTTATGGCCATGTGGCATGTCTCACATAGATTATTTTGAAAGTCTTCTTGGCATTAACTGATCCTTTGGCACGTTTTGTCTTGTCCAGTGCTGTTGTTCCAGTTCCATGTTCAGTACCACAGACTAGCTAATAAAATATTCTCACATAATGTAATCAGATCAGTATGTCCTTTTTTTCTTGGTTGCAACATTCTTTAATTTTTTTCCCATAAATCAACTGGTAATGTCTTATACAAAAAGAGGACATTCATTTTTATCTCGTGTCCTGGAGCTAGCCACGATGTTGAGTCTTTTGTGTTTCCACTCAGTACTTTTTTTAATATTTGTTCATAAACAAAATGGACAGGGAGGGGGGCTTGTAATGTCCTTTAGGTTTAGATATCTACTATTGTCATCCCCTTCACTTTCACAAACACAAGCCCCTGTACGCTGTTGAACACATAGATGACAGAGCAAGGAAAAGGGTTGGGTGTCTGCTTTGTTTGCGGTTTGGTTTTTTTTTTTCTTTTTTTTTTTGTGGCACAGAAGCAAAGCAGTGTCACTGCATAAGTGTGGCATTGTGGCAGTAGTGCCGTGTTGGCACCCTCAGCACATGTCTACTAATTGCTGGAGCACTACATTTCACACAAGTGATCAGAAGCAAGAAGGGGCAATTCTAATAAAAAAAATCTTGTAGTTTTTATCTCCTTTTTGCATATAAAGATGCAGGTAAATCCTTGAATCATAATACGATCAGATTTTCTGTGCTGCAGTCAGACCAAAATGTTGAACAAGAAGACCTGAAAGTTTCACTCACCTACTCTTTACATATTTGTAATTATTGTCATACATATTTATCATCATTGGCATAATATTTTCTTCAAACTTTCTGGTGCAAGTAGACATTCCTTCAATCTTTTTACTCTCTCTCTCTGTTCATTAATGTTTATATTACAGTGACCACATGTAAACACTCTTTCTCACTCTCTCACACAGTCCCATTTTTCCAGGCATTCATCCTTTAAACACTGTTTTCCAGCTCACTGCAAATTAGATTTTACTGCCATTAACATCATGCATTTCTAAGTCTTTACGCTGTTACAAGGTCTGTAGTATTCAGAGACAAAAGAAGAAGAAAAAGAAATACCAGTTTGCTATATGTGGCCAGTGCCTAGTGTATTATCAGATAAACATGCTAAATCACACAAAGGAACATGAGTGAACATTGTCTATGGCTACAGTTGACCAGACCTTATCATCAGAGTACTCAGGATATTTTCACCCTGATTATCTCCCCTCACCCCAACCTCCACCCTCTACCATGCATTTATTCATCAGACAGTTAATCAGATGCTTAATGCAGTCAATTTAGGCAGTCTAAAGTGTTTCTGTACTTTTTTTAGTTGCAATGGCAACAAGAGAATGATGTAGTGCACCTCCTGTCCCCTCCTTTTTGCACTAACCTTTAAAAGCACAGCCAGTGACTGCATGCGGTTGAAGCAAAACTGACCGTACTAACTGGAATGCTGTGTGCACTATGCCAGCTAATGACAGCAGATGTCTTGAGCCCATCTCTTTGGGACTTTGGGTGATCAGCAGCACCCAAGCCCAGTCTGTGGTGTGCCAAGGTGTGGATAAGGCTGCTTGCTGGAGTGGCTGCCCTTGGTAGACTATGCCTTTTGCTCCCCCTGCCACTTGATTCTGTTTGGCCCCCAGCCCCACTGCTCCAGTTCTCGCCCCTCTTTTTTACATTGCCTTTTTTCTAAAACTGTTGCACTGTTGGCAGCATTCACGCATGCTATATTTTTCATCACAGATATGACCTTATTTATGACTTGATTTGACAAGAGCTTGATCAGATATTTCCTGTCTTCTCTTATTTTCTTTTTTCTGACTGTGTCACAGCCTTGGTTTTCATGGTTGTATTAGCCATTGTTGAATGATATGTATTTTATCACATTTTCTGCCTTAACAAAAGTTTTAAAAGAGAAGGAAAATGAGTTTGAAAGGGTTGGTTGTTATTTTTCAATTTTGTTTATTATTTTCTTTTTTGAATCTTTCTCTGATGTACATTAACAGAGAACTGAGGTTGGTTGGACATTTTCTGATCTTACCTGTGCATTGTGTAATCCAACTGCATGTGACCTCCATTAGCAACCCTACGCATGTTTTCTTCAGTGCATGGCAACCAGGAGGGACAAGATCCGCAACAGTTCCTAGTCTTACAGTGCTTGTAATTCCTGGCATGAAAGAGCCACCTCACCGCATGAGTGGTCAAATCCTTGAATCAGCCACCCCTTGCCCCATCCTCGCATCTCATAGCATGCCCATCTATTCCCTAACCCTCTCCATCCCTCGGTGCTTGACATGCATCCCAGGTTATGGGAAATACAAGTGACGTTCTTGGTGAAACCTGCTTTCCCTTGCTTCAGCTTTGGTGCCATGTTGCCGTAGCAGCTTTATGGTAATGGACATCGGCTGCTGGTCAGAAATTCCTTAGTAAAGTGCTACCTATCTAGCTGAGACTAACACTACTACTAGACCCACTAGAGGCTTCCCTTAGTTAATGGTTCATGTGACACATTTTCCTCTACCTCCCTACTTCTCCTCCCCTCCCAGCCCTTTGCTTCAACTATTCCCTTCTGAGCTCGACAAAAAGCCGAGTATTTCATACTATATATGGGTATTGTGCTAGCATCAGTTGTAAACATTTTCCACTACTATATTACGTGGTTGGTGAACACCGTATAAGCAAGCCAGGCTGTTTTCTTGACGAACATGTTCTGGTAAGAATGACATTACACTTATGTCGTCAGTGAGGATGATGAGGCTGTCGTGAAAATGTGAGACTGTTCACTCCTGGTTGCACATTAGAGAACAGAGGGGTGGAGGGGAGGTGTCTGTCCAGGAGCTTTGCATGAAGTTTGGTTAGTCACACTAGTACACCCTTCACCATTTAGTTTCACTTTCTTTATGTTTGGCTTTGTCGTAAAGTGCGGCTGTGGGTCCTCTACATGTGGTGTCAGTTTTCTGCACAACTGCTGACTTGTTTCGTGGTCTGGTGCAGTTGCTGTCAGTAGTATGTTCACCTCTTCTCTCTTTGTCACATTACAGTCACTATGGAATATGGCAGCATCAGAAACTGTATTTACATATATGTAATGCAAAATGTAAGATCACATATTCAAATGTAAGTGTGTATATATATATGTATGAGAATGTTGTGTAGCCTGTGTGAGAAGATGCATCAAACACTTTTTAACAGTAAATTTTTATTTTATGAAACAAATACGACATTAAAATTAGGAACAGGGTTGTATTTTTCAGCAGCCTTTTCCTAACTGATTAAAAATTACAAAATACTTTTATGTGAAAGAAAACTATTTGTGAAATGCAAGAAAGAAATATTCAAGCATGGACATACAAATCTTTTAAGTGAATTCATTTTTTTCTTTTCATTGTCACAGTTCCTAAAAGAGTATGTGTATGCATGCTCACTTGTAATCTGCAAACTGCAGCAAAATACAGTATGTAATTTAACATGTGAAGAATGCTTAGTTCTTGAAGTATTACATCTATATTGAGATAGGTAACATTGGCAAAGGTAAATGTAGTTAGTAGTTATGTAAATACTGACTGAGATGGGCTGGTGCAATTACTTAAAATAGTTTCTCAGTTTCTCACTCGCATAACTGAATTGCTCTCTGGGATAAATAATTATCTTATCTTACAGTCTCTCTCTCACGCACACCCCAACTCTTGCTCTCTTTTTTTTTTTTTTTAATTTTACACAGTTGACTTAATCATCAATCACAGATTCTGAAAATGTTATGGCAGATGACCTTGCCTATTTGGCTTTAAATGTGATGTATTTCATGGCTTTACCTTGGCCTGCCCAATAGCAAGTGTTGAGAAAATGCTGTTTTCTTGAGTATAGTATCAGACATTTAGAGGGCCTGTTGAAGTGCCTGAGAAGCATAGCTTCCAGCCTTTGAAAGTTGGAACTGTTTACTTGGCATAGATTGCAAGTCTGCTCATTTATTTACCTGGTACAGTGTTCATGGCACAGTTAGCAAGTTTATGGACAACCTGTGGATCTGTGCAATATTTGTCGTTGATTTTTGCACTTTAATTAGTTATGTGTTGGCTCCAGAGTTGCAGACTTGTTTCTTCTGACAAAATGAAGTTTGCTGGATTTTTTTTTTATTTATTTATTTTTTAAAGTGTGCAGGATTTGGGATAGTTAAGAAAAAGTATATAAAGTGAAATGAGACTGGAGAGGAGCTAAACTACATAAGCTGAGGAACAGATTTTTTTCTATGCGTAAAAGTTCAACTCATATTTTGTTACAATTTATGTGATTTTAATGGTAACCTTTTTCAACAAATGTTTAATGGCTTCATGATGGAGTTGTTTAAAAAGCTGTTGGGAACCATTATTGTTTGTTGGGTTGGTACTGGGGTTTGTGTTTAAAATCCTGATTCTTGCTGACTCCAGTCTATCTCCTGCATGTTTTTCTTGCCTTCCTTTGCACTATTTGTCATAACAAAACAAAAGAGCATAGCGCTGCTTCCTTGAACCTGTGGTATAACTCCAAAAAAGAGTTCCCACATTACCGTTGGTCCTACAATGAAGAGTATGCTAGGAGTGTTGAACACACAGCTTAGAATGCAACAACAATTCACATGCTTTCTGTTCTCTCATGCTATCTGCTGCATGCATGTTACTTTGATTTTTGCCATGGACATTTTCAGTCTGTTTCTGTGCAGCCAACTGTGTCCACCAATATTTTATAAATTTGCATGGAAGGTTTGTCAATTTTTTTTTCTTAAGAATTCTTGTGTCATTTGTGTTAGTGGTTTGTTGCATAAAAAAATGTTTTGTTGCTTTCTTTGCCTTAAGTCTGGGATGATAAATCTTTATAGAGAAGAGAAATAAGTACAAATGCTAGATAAGTGTAGACAGGTATTGTCTGCATAGGAGATGACTAATCATGCATTGTGTCTTTAGTGGACTTTCGAAAAATTAGAAATATATTGAGATTTTAAAATACTGCTGAAGTCAATAAAAATCCTTGAGGGCATTATGGGGAGCTAATGTGCATTGAGTTTTATTTAAATAAATGTGACTTGAGTAGAAAGAGGAGTAACTTGCACTCTGGGATGATCCCAGTGCATGATCCCTGTATGCCATTATGGATTCTGGTTTATAAACAAGGTCAGCAGATATGTTGACTGGTGTCTAATGTTTATGCAGGCAGAGTGTCCCTGGATTAAGAGGGTTGACAACTTTTGTTTTCTTAGCATCAGTACTGAATGTTTGCATAGGAAAGTTATGGGATAAGAAGAGTAGCAGGTGATCATAAATTTTTGTTAGTATTTGATGGCACTGATCAAAACTTATGTTTTTGCAGGAAAATATATCCCTACTTACAATTTATGTCTGACCACACACACATGCTCACACACATAATTATCATTTGTAATACACCATACAGATCAGCAATAGTAATGAAAGGCATTTTCTTTTTCTGTACGACCCTTTTTTAAGCCTTATGTTTATAAAACAGTCTAAAATATTGGTAAATGGTATTAAATATTTATGTATATTTATCGTTACTGATTTTAATTTTTTACAAAAAATATATCAGTATAAGGTACCAGATAAACAGCAGCCATATACAACATAGCTAATTGCAGCTGGATTAAGTACACCTGTGAATCCCATAATAACTCTTTCTGAATGTAGCAGTAAGCATCCAGTTAGTATCAAGAAGATAAATACAGAATAAAAGCACTTTATGGAGAAGGGCGGGGGGATACAAGAGGGGTTATGCACCCTTGTGTACTGGCCAGTGTGAAATGTTCATGTTTGCCATTGACTGCTCCTGTTACTTGTGACTTGTTTCACATGAAGCAAAATGTGGAGGACACAGCTGTGGTGGAAGAGGTTGGTGGCGGTGTTGTCATGGTTATATGGTAGCTCTATCCATCTGTGCACTGTTGGAGTATGTGTACTGTTAGTGGTGTTTTCCTGTAGCTCAAAGACTGGCAGGGTCTCCTCACCATCACCCCTACCTATAGCCCTCTCCCATCTTTTTCAGCCAGTGATATTACAACATGGGCCACCCACTCATTCTTCATCAGCAGGGAGATAGTTGTTTTAGCTTTCATATGTATGTGTATGTTGTATGTGAGAGAGAGAGAGAGCATTTGTGCCTGTGTGAATGTGCTTACACATGGCATAGAAATGCTGTCCATTAAAAGTTTCATGAAGACTAGACTTGTTAAGCCTATCAAAGGCATAGAATACATGCTTAGAAGTCTGGCTGTATGTTTATTGTAGTGCAGGGTCAGAGATTCCTAGTTTCAATAATATAATTTATGACACAGGCCAAGTGCGAGAATGGGTAGCATTTTGTTGACTTATGGAGGTGGGGCTGCCTTGTAAAATCTCCTGAAATTACTGGCTTAATACCTTTGCTGTTAATGCATCCTGCTACCCTTCTAACCCTGACAGCAGCCACATCTCCCTACAGTTACTGGAAACATTGCTGGTTCCTGCCAGAACCTTGCATCGCCTCTCTCTGGACAGTACTTTGCATGCAGTGGAAAAGCCCCTCCTGACCCAAGCCTGCGACCCATTAGGCTTACAGAGTGTTCTTAAACTTTGTCCACCATTTTTAATGCAGTATAAAATAATGCTATCAGTCATTGACAGAGTTGAGTACCCTGCCACTACCATGGAAAAATAGGTTACGATGACAGATTGAATATGTACTACATCTATAGACTGTAGACCCTCCTCAATCTCAGTTAAATGTCCTGGCCGATATAAAACTAAGCAAACTCTCAAGAAGAAAAAAATTTATAAAAGCGGGCAAATAATAAATTACAACGGCATCAAGTTCATGCATTGGAAGTGTCACATGAGGTTCACATATCAGTCTTCAGAATGGTGCAGAGCCAGACATTTTGTTTAAAAGATGGGAAAGGAAGAAGATAAGAAGATAGATTGTGTAAAATAAGACAGAAGCCTAGATGATGAGGATATTCCTGTCCTGCTCTTACTGTCCTGTTCTCAGTGATGTTGACAATCTGCAAGCTCCTTTTTCTATGCCCCTGCTTTTGTGTCCCACATTGTGGACTGGTGCTGGCTTCCTATTGTCCCATGTAGTTGGAGGAGGACCACCCCATCCCTTCATTGATTTGTCTGTAATCCAAGGGAGGATGAGTGTGTGAGAGGATGCATGTATTTGTTACATCATGCATGCGGCTGAATGCAGGGAGAGTAGGCACCTGCAATCATCATCTACAGGTGCGCTTCAGTTAGTGGTCAAGAGGTCCAGGGAGAAAAGCACATGGACGCTCTGGCCATAGTTTTATTTAGACTGTCAGATGAGATCAGCATATTTAGTCAGTAGCTAAAAAAGGTTTTTGTGCTATGAGAATTCCAGAAAAAGGGTCTAGTGGCTTTGTATGTGCTTTTCAGATTTCTACTGATTAAGTTTGCCTGTAAATAAGCTAGAAGAGGAAAACACAAGAAAGACAGTTTTTGCTAGAGCAGTACATGCAAAGCAGGCCAACTTTGTCTCAAGAATTCTGTTCATTTTCTTTTCTTTTCTTTTTTTTTTTTTGCGTGTAGAGTTTGAAAGCCATTCTTTACAGTAATAGGTCATCATAGTAGTGAATAAATTATTACTGCAGTTCATCAGATTGTTTTATTTCAGCAGTAGATAGGATAGTTGAGAGTTCAGTAATTATTTTTGTAGATAAGGTTAGTGAATCTGGTATTTTTCTCCCTGTGCTGCCTTCTCCCATATTTGATATTTTGCCTCTGTTAAAAAATTACTTTTAAAGTCTTCTGGTGCCTGCAAATCATAATGAGCCACTTAATTGTTTCTTCAATAAAGCATTATCTTTCACCAGCTTATATATAATTTATAGTTTAGGTTTAGGTTGGCAAATATTACTTGTTAGTTTTTTAAAATGCTTTGAATAACTTTAATATTCATATTCAAACTATATAAACTTACCATGAAATAATGTTGAGTACAAATAATTTTCTTATCAGTCATTCTTCTGTCTCATATCACCAGGTGTCTAATGATAAAATTTTGTAAGTCACTAACTATACTGAGCTTAGATGCAAGTTGGTTGAGATGTTTTTCTGAATCAGTGTCTTTCTCAAGCATGTGAGCATTCCCAAAAGCAATTATTTCTGCACTCTTCTGGTGCCAGGTGTTCAGAGAGGGGACATCGATTATTACTCTGAGAGGGTTCTTGGCATCAGTTTGTATCTCCGTACACATGCCTTGAGTAGATGCATGTGAATGTAGAATGTGTGTGTGTGCGTGCACATGCGCATCCATGCGTGTGGTGTGTGTGTGTGCATTATAGTTGATCAGTTATGTGACTGTTGTAGCCAGGCAAGTCCATCATCAGCATCAACTTCTTCCGCCTCTTCCGTGTCATGCGCTTGGTCAAACTCCTCAGCCGAGGGGAGGGCATTCGGACCCTTCTGTGGACCTTCATCAAGTCTTTCCAGGTACATACTTGCAAGAACACACAGTGAGGTTTTGGACAGGGGTTTAGGTGCACATATGTTTTTGTTTACTTGTTGTCTTCTTTCTTTTTTTTCTCTTTCTTTTTTTTTGTGTTGTTGTTGTTGTTAAGAAAAGAAAATTAATAGCAGAAACTTTTAGTTTTAGTTTTGTGCAAATACTTGAAACAGAAAAATAGATTGTTTTCTTGATGTGTATCAGCCTGAGTGTGTTTTGGTGTTTGCAGGCCCTCCCTTACGTAGCCTTGCTGATTGTCATGCTTTTCTTCATCTATGCTGTAATCGGAATGCAGGTGAGCAGTCATCAGCATCTTTTTATTTTGAAAATAGTGTTGTAAGGACGACTGAAATAAAGGACAGAGAGGGGTGGGGAAATAAGATAAGTGGATGTAGCAGAAAGAAGTGGACTGTGGACTGAGGGTGAGACAGGGTGTCAAAAGGATGCACAAACAGATCTATAAACCTATAGCAATGTAGAGCCTTTTGTCGCCGGACCCATGCTCACAACCACTCACCCAGCCGGCACGAACACACACCCACTCAGCCAGAGGCAGGACACGACATACCTATTGAACCTTTTATGAACGTAGACCACAATAAATACAAAATGAATGGTACAAATATGAAGTTTAATCACGTGTAGATGAAAATGAGAAAAAAATGATTGGAGAAATACACATATGCATACGCAAGAAAACAGGGGGACTAGCCCACGCAAAAAAAATGTAGTAATGAAATATGTTAGTAAGGGAGATATTAATAAAAAACGCCAGCACACACTGCGGCGCACTACTGTCAAGAGTTCTTGCTCCTGAGGCCTTCAGGCCTAACATTAGATCTAGAACACCATGTACTCTGTTTACACTTTCTTCGGTTTCTGTGGCCTTACGTGACGTTCTCAAGGTGACCACTACTGCACTGTCCATTCTACGTGCACAGAAACCCTTTGCTGGTCCACAGTCCGAACTGCCTTGTTGACCGCACGATGCAGGACCGGATGATGAAGGCGACGGAACAAAGGGGAGGACTAAACGTAGAACAGGGGAGGAAAAGGCGTGGAAGAATGAGATGACAAAACTGAAGAAACACACCAACAAGAAAAACCAGGACAAGGTCAATAAGATCACACCAAAATATGAAGAATGTAAGAAGTTAAGAATAAGATGATAAAGATGTCAAGCCTGTGGAGAAAACAAAAGAACATCTGTCACTTGGTGGCCTCAGCATAAAACAAAAAGACTTCCCCCACCAGGACCCACTCGTAGCTATGACCTAATACTGTCCTATTGAGTTCTTTCAAAATTCAACCAACAAAAAGGGTGCGCGCCCAATGCGCTACCCAGCAGTCGCATCCCTTAATCAACAAACATGGGGTACTCTAATAGAGCCCCTCTCTTAGACTAGCAGATAAAGTTTTAACCCTAGCACAGAGGTAACATAGACTCGTACACGCATATATGTGCAGCCTCTCATCCACTAATCAAGGCTTCCACTTGTATATATATGTTGGAAAACCGCCAAGAAATCAACCACTCACCCATGCGGCTTATGAAGTGCCTGGCACTCACCCACTCATAACCGACAGTATGGGCAGCCTGCTCCCATCTCACAGACCCTTGTGGTCACCAACTGTCTACTGAACCTGCACCAGCTCAACAGATTTCAACTGGTTCCTGATGGCCACCACTGGCTACTGTGTCCACTAACAGTACCTGCCTTCCACTCCACCCCTAGCTTGCGTGGTCACCTATGGCTTCTGTGCAAAGCACAGCATCCTGCCTAGGCGGTCTCTCACCGCTTTCCAAAAACAACCTGCTCCTCTCAGCCCTGCTCCTCTCAGCCTCTTATGAAGAATGTCCTGAGGGATGCTACGCTCTTGGGTTCACTACATTGTCTCCCATGGACTGGAACCAATGGCCAGCGCCCACAACACCCACGTGATGCTACAGCACATGAAGGCTTTTCATGCCAAAACTGCGGACAGTGTTGGGAGGGGCAATGAACAGCGAATTCCTAATGCTAGAACAAGCAGCAAACTCAGCACTCAAGCAGATGACATGTGACAGCATGGGCATGACATCCGGCGTTTGCTACAGTCAGTGAAAAAAAGGCCTCGACCTTTCCACACAAACCGGGTAAAAATAGCCTGGAAAATGACGTCAAACATTGTCTGCTGTAAGCTGCCTTTCTAAAACTGGCGCATCCCAAGCACTGAGAGAAAGGCTGGCATAGAAAAATGTCTGATAGTGACACTCATGGTCAAAATAGAGGGAAAACTTACTGCATAGGAAAGAGATGTTTGACGAGAGTGGTAACATTAAGTCTGAGTTGCTTAAGAAAGAAAACTGGGGTGTGGAGAATAATGAGGTACACCTCTATCATAAGGCTGTTATTTTTCTACATGGAATATTATACTTTAATTTCAGGTGTTCGGTAAAATCAGACTGGATGACAACACCGAGATTCATCGTAACAACAATTTCCAGACATTTCCTCATGCAGTGCTTGTTCTTTTCAGGTGAGTTATGGCTCTGCAGCACTTCCTGGGTGCTAATTGTTGTCCTGATGTGGTGCTGATTACAGTCTAACAGCACTTGTGCATTACAGAACATTACATGTGCTCTTGTAATCAGTGCAAGATGAAGCAAATTACCACTCACCTTGCAAAGCATTATCTTGCCAGATCTATAAATCAGTCTACAAGGAAGGATAGATAAGGACGAATCTGACAAACGGACCTGAGTGGCTGTGCTCCCTTGGTTTGATTGGACTCTGCACTTTATGTCGCATGTTCTACACACGTTTGTTAGCGTTTTTGTAAATGTTGCAGCAGCATGGTGCTACTTTATGGTGTATGCAACATAGCATTGGCTGCATACATAGGATTATCTCTTAGCAGGAACTTTTATTCACGACAGCTTGATATATGGGTATGCCGGAGTATTCTCAGTGTTGACAGGGCTGCCTGTAGACCAAGAGATGAGGGGCAAGAGGTGAGATGTGAAAATGGGGAGCTGAATAGTTATAGCTCTGGTATCTAAGCCCAAAGGCATACACTATAGCTGCTTCACTAAGTGTGATGCTGCATCCATCCCCTAGTTGACCCAACTGCGGAAAGGGTAATTAACTGTTTAGAGGGAAGATTAGGCAGTTAGACCATGGAAATTGAACCCACTCACAAAAGTTAGCCCCAGGGAAAGTTTGGTCTCAAAAACCTTGCTGCTCAACAGCCCAAAGGTTACAGGACTGCCTCTACATTTTTTAATGTGTGATTAGCTTGCACCTAAAATGAAACTTTTATTGTAAATTCTCATTCTTTGAGATTTACCAGTGGACATAAGCGATAAAAGGCTTTTAACCAACAAAAGTTTACTCCTGAACAGAGAGCTACCACATGCCTGGCGTATAGAGTGCTCCACTCGTCAGATGAGCAACAGCCCTTAGCTATAAATATGACGGTAAAGCCAATAAAGCAGGGTTGTTGGTTTTTTTTTTATCGATACTTAACCTAAATGAGCAGCAGAGAAATTGGAAAGGCATGTCATGTCATCTTGTAAGTATAGAATAACTGGCTGGAAATGACTACCTAGACAGTCCCCAGACTTGAAGATTCATCTTTTCCAATTCAAGAGGGGAACAGAATCCTGTGCTGTTTGAGCAAATGAGGAAGAACTTTTAGGGCCCATAGCGCCTTGAGGAACAAGATCTGTCATCCATGCTTTCTCTCATCTCCCTGGGGCCACCAGAAGCATCATGGCTGTTGACTTCTGGAGTTTGGTCCCAACCTGGGCAGCAGAATCTTTAGTGTCCGGAAGTGAACTTTCAGGGATTAAGGAGCAAATGTAGTCTATTATCACCTATGGGCATATCATCTGGTAAGCTAAAAAAAAGAAATACTCCTATATACAGTCCCCGCACATGTATGACCACTGGGACCTTCACGGTTGCCTTACAGTGAGCCCCTCCCCCCACCATGTGTGTATACTTTTATTCCAAAATGTTCATCCACACATGTAGACTGCAAATGTAGGTGCTAATATGCATTCATTATTACATGTAGACTGCAAATGTAGGTGCTAATATGCATTCATTATTACATGTAGACTGCAAATGTAGGTGCTAATATACATTCTTTATTACAGATCTGCCACAGGAGAGGCTTGGCAGCAGATTATGTTGTCTTGTAGAGCCAAACCTTCAGTTTTGTGTGACAAGGAGTCAGAGAACTATAATTCCACCGAATCATGTGGCACAGAATTTGCCTTCATCTACTTCATCTCTTTCTACATTTTGTGCTCCTTTTTGGTAAGTCCAAGAGTAGATGGACCACTTCAGGTTCCTGTAAATAACCATCACCAATGACCTTAGTTTGAACAGCTATATGAAGTTCCTGGTCAAAAAGGCCCAGCAACATATCTGTGTTACGGATGCTACTCTCCCAAGATCAACACACGCGTTCTTTCAACAACACAAAACAATGACATGTCCATGGGCTTCTCATCTTTTTACTGAAGCGCCTGCTGTCTACTTTTCAGTTTTTTTCCTACTTATCTGTTATCTGTTTTTTAAGCTGGTTCTGGTCAGGTCACAATAACACAAATACTCTCACGAATGTCAGCACCTGGAATGTTCCTGCACAGGATTTACGAATTAGACCCTTTTTTTTATTTTCATGTGGCACACGTGCTCACACACTCTCGCAAACTTTGCTTACAAGGGAAATAAGGCGTTTCCCTGACAATCTGCTTCCTACACCAGCTGAAAAATGTTTTACCTTAAGAGGGACATTTTGGCCTAGTTTTATCTAGTAATCAAAAATCCACTGACATCAATCACTGTCAAGCAAGGCACCACCACACAGAAGCAGAAAACTTGACAGCTGGATGGTGTATGCTTTT
Organism: Pomacea maculata; assembly: GCA_004794325.1. NCBI lineage: Eukaryota > Metazoa > Mollusca > Gastropoda > Architaenioglossa > Ampullariidae > Pomacea > Pomacea maculata. The sequence continues at coordinate 135,457 of SRHC01000370.1, read as the reverse complement.
AGCAAAACAATTGACTGCAATCGTCCCTCACCAGGAATGTTCTAGTCTCAGCACAGCTTGAACGGATTGACAAAGGTCATGGCCAAGAGATAACACCTGGCTAATGGTTTAATCCATCTTACTGCCCTTTGGGGTTAGATATAGGCATACCATTAGCCTCTTTGAACTTTTCTGTGCACAGATCTGTATGGAGTCATGTGTAGTGCAAGTCGGTGAGTGAGCACATGGATGTGTATGTGTGTTTGTGCAAGGAGTGCATTAAAATGTGCATAGAGGTAAACATAGTATAAAAGACTGAAAGTTGGCTGTATAGTGGCATGACTTAAATGTGTATGGGTGTGTAATCATTGGTGAAATAATCTAAGATTTTTCTTCTCAACAAATTGAAAAATCAGAAAACAGCTGTATTTACATTTATAATTCTTTGACTGTGCCAGTTAAGGGAGAGAACTTTTTGATGGTTAAAGAGCTAGTGTAACCCTTTATCTTCTGTGGCCATGTCATTTGGTAAGTCTCAAAGAAATAGAATTTACCCACAAATTTTACCCACAAAATTTTATTTTTATTGCTTCTGTTTTTATCACATTTTAATATTGTTTTTGAATTGTATTGTTTTGCCTTATTGTGTCTTAATATGTCATTCTACAGATCATCAATCTGTTTGTTGCTGTTATCATGGACAACTTTGACTACCTGACCAGGGACTGGTCAATCTTAGGTCCACACCACCTTGATGAGTTTGTACGTCTGTGGTCAGAGTATGACCCTGAAGCCAAGTGAGTCAAGGTTGCAATCAGTCATTGTACAATATCATTGGGTGCTACAAGAACCTCTCTATTAAATTCACCAAAACTAGATTGTAACTGTCATTGTAGGAAATGTTCAGTCTGCTTTCATTCCAATGCACTGGTAAACAAAGAGACAGCATTGAACAAGCAGATTCTTTCACAATGTACTTAATTCATCTGACATTATTTCTGCAGAAAGTCTTAATATAGGGCAAACACTCAGCCAGAAGCAATCTTCTTTAAAATGTAGTTAATTTTTGTTTACATGCAAATTCTGCTAAGAAGTTGTGATAGAGCACAAACTGTCAGTCATTATGTCACTTTGGGAAGGTAGTCATAGTAATTTATTCAGCAAAATATGTCCATGAAAATTGTTTAAGCTGTATCTAAGGATGGGGGGAGGCTGCTTTTGTTTGCAACTCTACAGTTACTTTCAGACAAGATAGAAAACATCAATAAAAATCCAAATTTAGGAAATAAATGTAATATTCCAAATTATTCAACAAAGTGAGTAATATATTTTACATACATACATTAACACACATTTAAAAGCATAATTCTCTTGTTAAAGTCACTTCTATTTGAAGTCCTCTTTGAAGCCTCTACTGGTATTTTCAGAGCACCAACATGAAAAGAACACAGACACAAGTCTTTTTCCAGTTGATGCCCCTCTCTTAGTCCAGCATGATTCAGTCTACTAATATACAAGAACACATAGATAAAGAAAAATGGACAGAAAAATACACTCCTTAAAATCTAACAATCATTCAGCTTTAAATTTATGATACTGCTAATCAAACATTCCCCAATTCATAATTTTATCACAATAACAATGACCAGCTTTATTAATTCCAGTGGACAATTATACTTGGGAAGTATGCTCAGATACAAAAGTAAAACAATAAACAAAACAAGTGCTAGTTACAAGATAAAGATATGGACAACATAAGGATAAGGTTTTGCATCATACAAATCTTAAAAACCTACAATCTTACATTTAGACCCTTTTTAAGACACCTACATCATCACACACCCATTGCACACACACAGCTAAAATCAAAACTGACGGACTCACCTCAACAGTTTTTTTCAAGTGAATACAGTTGGACCTCGATAAATCGACCTTCCCCAAGTCGAAAACCTCCCTATATCGAATTAATTGTTAGTTCCGCCAAATTCCATAAGACCAATGTATTTTAGGTCTCCTTAACTCGATGTTTTGGCTTCCAACCTCCGTTAGTCGAAGTTTGAGTCATCACCAACCAGATGCTACTATGTCTCAAACTGTTCCACTATGTTCCAAACTGTCTCAAGAAAAGAGGCTTTTACCCCGTTTTCCTTTCATCTTTGTCAGTCTCTTATCGGGACAAGCACTGAATAGAGTTCGTGTTGGTGTGGTTATGCCCATGCTGTACGTGCCGTGGAAATGGCAAGTGGTCAGTGTAAGCCGGAAAAACATTGTCCTTGATTAACCTGCGCCTATTTCGCCATTTTCCCTAACTCAAAAACTCCGTAAGACAAATTTTTTTTTCGGGTCCCTTTGAGTTCGACTTATCGAGGTCCGACTGTAGATTAAGTCTCTATAGCAACTTTGGTCACAACACCAAGGAAAACCGCAAAATTCCCAAACCCAGACAAGGGGGAGAGTATTCTAGAATGAAACAGCATCAAAAATCACTCCTTGGCCTCAGCCCTGCCATTCACAGATTATACTATCAGAGCCTTTCAATTACACTGTTACAGCTAAGATAAAGCAGCCATCATAAGACGCTCATACCCACACACTCCCATGCAAATCACATGCCATCTACCTCCCTTTTTCCATATTCCATTCCTATCCCATCAAAATTATTTCTTTAAAAAATAGCAGGTTTGTGACAGCAGCAGTAGAGAAGGTCTTAATGAGGAGGTTCCAGTGTACTATTTAATTTTAATTAGTCACATCTATATGCAAAGCACTACACAATTAACATAGCTGTTATCAAGGGGCCCTCAATAATAATAGTAAGATAATTAATGAGACCATCCCTTGGTATTGCCTCTGTACCATTTCCTTCAGTCATTGAAACAGGACTGGCCCTCGCCAAACCTTAATGGTATTTGTTTTGAACATTACTAGCATTAACATTCGGCTTGGTGATTAGAAGGATGTAGTCTTTATCTTTTGCTACCATGAATCTTAGTGTTGCTCCTATGTTGTAGACCACATTTAACATCGCCTGGAGGGCTTGTAACGATAATGACATGCTATTCCATGCCAGCAGCATCATGACACAAATCTCTATGTCTAGACTGTTTATGACATTTGACATTATCACTGTAACTATGCTCAGATCCTGGTTATATTGTCACAGGAAGTATGCTCAGAACCTGGCTAAGGTCTTTTGACATGATTATCGGAACTGTGCTCAGATCCTGGCTACAGTCCTGTTGCAAAATCTTTAGGACTTGAAAAGTTTGGACACTTGAACTTTTTTTTTTTTTCTTTTTTGCAGAGGCCGCATCAAACATCTGGATGTTGTAACACTGCTAAGAAAAATCTCTCCTCCTCTTGGCTTTGGCAAGTTGTGCCCTCATAGAGTGGCTTGTAAGGTAGAGAGTGTTTGTCAAGCTTAATCTGTTTTGTTTCTCAACATTGTGCACACAATGGCAAGGAAAGGTAGTTACGCTAACAATTTGTGTGGTACATTACAGGGGTAGTTTTTACATCACTGATTTTGTAAAAGAATGACAGAAAAGCAAAAATTTAAATTAATAAATATTTTGTAAACTTTATGTGTGGAAAAGTAGAGTAGATGAAAATAAAACTAATATTTAAAAAAAAATTTATAAGAATGAAAAGGGGAAAAATTACTTGCATAACTAGAGAATGCTTTCAGCACCTTGAACCTCATGTGTATGTTGCAGCGTCTTGTGAGCATGAATATGCCACTCAACAGCGACGGAACAGTTATGTTCAATGCTACCCTTTTTGCCCTGGTACGCACATCACTGAAAATCAAGACAGAGGGCAATATCGATCAGGCTAACGAGGAGTTGAGAGCTGTCATCAAACGAATCTGGAAACGCACCAGCCCTAAACTTCTGGACCAAGTAGTCCCCCCAGCAGGTAGTAAGTAGTACTCATTGCATGGCCTGCTGATCCCTCCAGCCTCTGCTGCCGCCGCCACCACCACCTCCACCTCCTCCACCTCCTCCTTTTCCAACACTTCTGTGTCCCCTCCTACCACCACACTCCCTCTGCCAGTGCCACAATACCATCTGCAGCCTATCCACCAGTGTTGAGCACTTGACCAACCCTACCAGCCTGACTTGTCATTTTTTTTTTTTTTTTGTCTGCACTAGCAATGTTTGTTTGTGGATGGATTCTTGGGCGTGAGTGAGAGTATAGTGTGGGTGTGCATGCACGTGTATGTATATCTGTGTGCAGTTGTGTGTGTGTGTGCGCGCACATGTCATCAGTCTGGGATCAGCATCCTTTGAGCATATGATCTTTTTTACCCCCTAGTTTACTGGCAGCCACTGGATTTTTAGGAAAGGAGTTTTCAGTGCATTTGTTTCATCTTCTCCTCCTATTCATTCATTCTGTTTCTTACAGTATCACAATTTGAGGCAGGTACTTGAAGCAGCTTGGTGATAACAAAAAAATCAGATTTTCTACTTCATTACCACCTATGTTCACATCATCATGTCCCACTTTGATTTCACCCTCTCTCCTAAATCTCATTACGTCTGCTTTCCTTTACGCACGTAATCTTACATTCCTTTCAATTTGTTTTTATTTGGTTTTTTGTGTGTGTGTGTGTGTGGGTTGTTTTTTTTTGGGGGGGGGTCTCATTTCTGTTCTGAGGGTGATTTCATTGATCACTTCTCCCTGACCACTTATGTCTTTATTTCCTGGTTGTTGAGGTGTAACAACATTTCTTCACTCTCTTTATTGGCCACCAATTACATTGAGAATAGACTACAAGCTCTCAGCTCTATGCTATGGACTCTTTGGTGGCTCCTCCCCCTGTCTACTGAAATCTTGTATGTCCACACTCCTGCTTGAAACCTTCACTCCTCATCAGACTCTAACATTCCATCCCTCCCACAAAGCTGCATGGGGACAAGGGACGTTTTTCCTCTGTGCTTCTAAACAGTGGAACCACATCACATTCGCCACTCTGACTCTGCCCAGTGGAGCAACAGTTAGATCCTGTCACCAATACAGTGAAGGTTGGCTGTCCTGGGTTCAGCTCTTCTCTCGGGCATGCTATTCTTTCTTTGCATGCGGCATCTGTTTACAGGGCTGGCTGCCTTGCTGGGATATATCCTTAGTTGCTGGTTCGGCGTAAAATACCAATTCCCCCCACATCCTTTGAGGGGATGAAAGAAGAATCTACTTTCTTGAAGCCAGGTTTGACCTGGTCTTTTATGAAATAGATCTGTTCCTTGGCACTTCACCTCGCTTGTTGTGACTTACCTTTCAGATCTGCATACAGTACCAGGTAAATCCAGTGGCTGGGTAGTTAGTATTTTTTCTTTTAATAATTGGTGTGCTGTGCAGTCACATAGAACCCTTTCCCTTAGTGCTTATATGCAGTGTGGTGGATCGCCAGATATAGAATGAAGTCAAATTTATCACTAACCTTGATCTGAAACATTTCTTGGAAAATTTAGAGAAAGTTTCAGTCAGAAGTAAAGAAATCTGTTTTGGCTTTTAGGAAAAAGTGTAGCATGCATACGTGATAGCACCAACAGCATTAGTATGTTTTTAAAAAGTTTTTTTAAAAAACTCCTTTGGAACAGAAATTTCATTGTATTAGAATTACGATGACTGAGTGCCAGGAAAGCTAATAGTTTTATAAAGAACAGAGCAGCTTAACATTTGTACAGAGTCCATACAAACCAGTTTAATTAGACCTCAGTGTGGCAGCTGTAAGCACTAGTGTGTGATGCACAGAATAACTTGATGACCATGAACTAACATCAGGCATTGTTAGGTAAAACATGTATAGAGTGGAATGTAGTAGCATCATAAAGCTAAGTCAGGCTGTTTCAAGGGAGGTCATGGAGTGCAGAGAAAAGCACATCAGTAGTAGGCACCTTGTCCACTCTGGCTACTTACTTTCTTTTCTATCCACTTTGCTAGGGTAAGTCAATTTTGACTTTACGTGGTGTCAGTGCATTTTAATTTCATCTTGTGGTCACAGAAAACCAGTCGAGAATATGGAATGTAAACCATTGGTTGTTTTTAAGATATTGAGGGAGAATAAAATGTAAATCTGCTGCTTCATATCATACAAGATGAAACATGGATGGTGGAAGAAGAGTAGTTTGAAGGCAGCGTGAGAGAACTAGTAATATCATGAGATGAACTATATATATGGGGGACAGTTTGAAGGCAATGTGTGAGAGTTTGTTATGCAGTAACATTGGATGAACAAAGTATGATAACAATGACATGCAAATATTTAGGTGGAAAATGGA
>SRHC01000370.1:29430-128410 GCA_004794325.1 Pomacea maculata | reverse complement strand
TTGCTGCTTCTGTTGTCAGCCTTTAATAGCTGACTTGACATTCAGCAGTCTTGCTTCAGTATGCCTGTCGTATTTGCATGTAAATTTTCTTTTTCTACATTGTAGCAAGTGGGAAGAAATGGCCGAATAGCATTTCAAATCAATTTGCGACTGTTGAGTCCACCTACAGTGTTTTACCTTCTTAGACAACATTTCAGAAAAAACTTGACTACTGTCTGTGTGACAACAAGTCGGTCCAACTTTTTAGCTGAGCAGTGTACTTAGCAGTGTACAATAATAATAATACCGTTTGTAGCGCAGCACCCCAGCCAAAGCAAAGCCTCACCGCACTTTACAAATACAAAACACAAAAGTAGGTCCATAGTAGCGATGATTGGCAAAGACAGGGCTTCTGCTTACGCAAAAAATTGCGTACAGTACGCATTAAAAGTTCGGAGGACCCCTTCAATTTTCGTCAATGGGGTCCCAGGGGACCCCTTCAAATTTGGGCGAAGAACAGATACAAAGTTGGGTAAGTGTCTGACATCGTAGCCCAATCTAGTGTTGTCGTCTGCTACAAGGTGAGAGTTACTTCCCTTGCACTGAGTTTTTTTTGTTTTTGTTTTTGTTTTTTTTTTCCCTACCGGGAAGAGTTCCATTAACTTATATCCAAGATGTCGGTGACAGCGTGACTAAAATCATTGTCTCAGAATCGGAAAGAAAGTGAGCACCCCAAGTACAGTGAGCATAAGCTCATCACAGATGCTTGCACAGGCTTCATGGCACAGAAATCTCGCTATTTCTGACAAGACATTACAGTGCTTTGTGTGCCTGAAAGGCAGTTGAACAAAGTATGTTGATTTGTTGGGTTTTTTTTTTAACTTTGTAAAGGGACCCCTTAGAGTTAGCCTGGGACCCCTTAGAAATCTGAAGAAGGGGTCCCTGGGACCCCTTAGAAATCTGAAGAAGGGGTCCCTGGGACCCCAAAGAATTTAGCCTTAGCAGAAGCCCTGAAAGATGAAGAAACCATTATGGCATCAGGTAGAAAAGATCGGCAGAATGTGAAAATCATAAAGGAAAAATGAAAGTCTAACAGTACTGCACATTGATGATGCAAATTAAAAAATGCAAAGTAATTTGTCATTGACATTAGTGGAAGTTTGGGGTTGTTACTATATTACATCCTCTATGTAGACCAAGATTGTGTGTTTTTACAGTTCAGATCTACAGCTCAGAAAGCCATTTTGTCGTTTGTGCGGAATGCAGAATAGATCAAAAGATACTGGGGCCAACAGAGATTTCATTGCCAGGAGACTGCTGGTATTGATCACAAAGCAGAGAAAAACTGCATGAAAATATTTAAGCAGATGACTTATTTTCCATTTATGGAAGGTCTAAAGTAGGGCTACTTGGAAATGCAGAAGAAACCATTATGACACCATGTCGAAAGGATTGGCAGTCAGTGGGAAATTTGTAAGTTGTAGATGAAAATAAAAGCCAAACAGTCCTGCACAGCAGCTACGCCAAAAAAAAAAAATGTACTGGCCTATACAATGGGCACCAAAATCAACAAATTAGTCAGAAATATGAAAATGCGAAGAGCTGCCTCCCCCAAGCATGTAAGGTGAAGGGACACGACTCCGATCATTAAGATTGGAGAGATGGAACAGTACAGCAAGCAGTTTCACAGAGCTGTACAGCTGCTATGAGCCTCTAGTTTGTTTTTTTTTAAACTGTCACAGTTACAGGTGGACATAAGAATGCCAGATCCTTATGCAGCTTTTGTAGGCAAGAACCAGTACCAGTGCTTGTTGCAGCTTCTGTCAGCAAATGGCAGAGTTTAACAGCTGAATTTTTGCAGTCATGCTTCAGTGAGGCTGTGGCTCCATATGTTTTTTCGTTTGCATGTCAATGGGTCTTTCTTTGTCATCTTTTGAAAACTTGCCTTTCCCACCATTGCATTTTTCTAGCTGCACAGTGTTCCCAGTTGTGCACACATTTTCTTATACAGACATCTATATTCTTTCAGCATTTCTAGGATTGGAACCTATGGATTGGCAGCGTAAGTTAGAAGTGATTTTTGTATGATGTTTTAAAGCTTTTTTCCCTGGGCTTTCAGGAGATGATGATGTCACGGTGGGAAAATTTTATGCTACCTTCCTGATCCAGGATTATTTTCGACGCTTTAAAAAGAGAAAAGAGCAGATGCAGAAAATCCAAAAGGGACAGGAGCACACGAATGCGCTGCAGGTAAGTTGCACAATAAGTTGTAACAGGTTTGTCAACTGTTTTTAGTAGATGCTGTTTTTGTCACTGTTACATAGTAGATGTTAATCTGTTGTCAGACTTATAAAGAAAGGTAACAGATTTCCCTAGGGCAATGTTGGGAAAACAGGAGCAAACATCTTGTCTCCAAAGTTGCGAAGTGATGTGCAGTCCCCATAACTGCTGATTTATGTTAACTTTACCTTAATGCATTCTCTATAACTACGGCCCTAAGGGTAAAGTACCATCTTTGGTTACTGGACGCTATGCTGTAACTATGGAAACAAGACGCTCTTGATTTCTACATGCAGCCCTAAAGGGTAACATTTTATCCTCTCTTTATAAATATAGTTAAAGGTTTGTCAACCCGATCTTATGCCTGTATAATATATTTGAAGCTATGAAGGAAAGATTAGTGGAGAAATATCAGCAGTTACCTCTTGATTTTCTAGGCAGGCCTGCGGGCAGTACATGACCTGGGGCCAGAGATCCGCCGTGCCATCTCGGGCAACCTGGACGAGGAAGAGTATATGGATAAGGAAATTGAAGAACCCATGCACCGGGTGAGTGACAATAAAGCAGTTGTCTTTCTGGATGCATTTCTAGCATGTGTAGTTTCTGTACATTAAAGTGAATTGTTCCACACTTTTTTTATCCTTTCTTAAAACTTTCAAGTCTACGTTAATTTTAGTTGGTATCACGTAAACCCCTCTCCCAAAACCTAAGTATAGTCCTCCTGTCTGTTGGGTCTACAACCTGCCCAGCAGATGATGAACTCGAGCCTGATCAATACCAACACCCACTAACAGCTCCTGAGTAATGGCTTTGCACTGGAAAGGAATAAGGGTGTCAGACAGCAAGTAGCCCAGAGATGCTGGGGAAAAAAAACCAACATAGTCTTTGCATGGTCTTAAGCAGAATGAGTGAGGTAAAGCAAGTATGACATCAAACACTGTCTGCTGTGAGCAAGAAAGAGAAGAGTGTGCACATCAACAGCAAGAGCCTGACTTAATAACTGCTCTACCCCTCTAGACCTAGCAGAAACTCCAACAAAACTATCCATGCTATGAGCAAGAAAAAATTCCAAGAGAAACATCCATGCTATGAGCAAGAAAGAAAAATGTGTACATCCAGCTAGAGGGCTCTGGCCTTATTTGCTCAGGAGCTCCTTAAAAAAATTTTTTTTGTTGACAAAACATTAAGAGGGCTTGAGTATTTTCATGCACTAAATATAGAAGTTGTGGGGATGTCATTCATTAAAGCACATTTAGTAAAACCAACTTAGCAGAGGCAAGATGTCAGTGTTTTGTTGCTTAACTGTGGACATGCATTAATGATAAATTTCAAAGTTCATGTGAAGAGAAATTTAATTTTCTGTAGGACAGAAAAAAGAGGGGAAAATAAACTCTGGTGCATGGAAACCAGGATGCCATGTTGACTTATTTGAATGTTGGCAGTGCTGTTTTAATGATGTTGCAGCGGAACCACACATTGTTTGGAAGCATGGTCAGTACACTTACAGGCGTACGGCCCATCTTGCCATTCCTGAATCGAACACAGTCATTATATGGCAACTCCACAGGAATTCAGCCCAAAGTGAATGCTCTCACTTCCATCAGTGCTGCTACAGCCAAACTTTTGCAGGGTCAGGCCATTAATGGCAACATAGGGGGCACAGCATCCTGTAATCATCTCATTGCTGGGGAGCATGCAGCTCTCAATCACACACCATCTCCTCGACCTTCACCCTCTCCTCGACCTTCACCTTCTCCTCGCCCATCCCTGGCTATCCCGGCTTCAGAGGGATCGCGCCGACCCAGTCGTGGCAGGTATGACATCACTTATCTTAACATGGGGTCCTTTCAATTTTTTTTTACTTTTTTTTTTCTTTGTGGCATGGTTAGGGGGCATACAGCTCAAAAAGCAAGAGAGAAACTTTCATAGAAGACAGTCTTTTTCCTTTCTAAAAGCACTATATTTTAAAAAATAAAAAGGACACATGTGAATGTTCAGCACAATTCTTGCTATCTCAAAAGGGAATTTGTGTGCAGAAGTTAATCTGTTTTGTTATTTCTGTTTTGTCTCCTTTTAGTGAGAGATCAAAGGAGGAGGAAAAATTACCGTCACAGATTACTTTGCAACAAGGAGAGGAAGAGGAACCTGAAGAGGCTGCAGATGAGGAAGAAGAGGAGGGTTCCAAACTGGGGGATGCCTGGACCCCCATTCCAGTTCCATCCCCCCAGCCTCCCACAGACCCCATCATTCCAAACAGTGTAGTGCACCCTGGGCCACCTGAACAGGGCAAGAAGCGAGATATCTATGTATACAGAGAGTGAGTTGCTGCCCTTTGCATGCCTTATAATGTGGTGGACAATAGAGGGAAAGGCAAGAAGATTAGCGACATCTCTTTACAGTTAGCTTCTCTTAGGTAGTCATCTGTTTATTCTAGGCAGTACCTCTGGTGAGGGAAATATGCCAAAGAAAAGTTTGTGCACAAAGGGCTGTCTGGATCCTGGCCAAATAACAAAATAAAACTTGAGTTTTGTGTCCACTATCAGTGTGACTAAGATGCCATATTTTATTTATGCTTTGTCCCCACCATAATATGTAGACTGGACCTGTCAGATAGACTTCCTAATGTTTGCTATTTTGACTTGTATCATATTGTGCGCTTCTGCGCCTGAAATATGCAAGTTTCACAAGAAGAGGCTGCCTGTGTTCATTCTGGTCTGGAATGTAAAAATATAATCAGCCCTATTTAAGCACGTGTACACCAGACAACATTCACTTGTTTTGATGAAAGGATAAAGGACATCATTTGATTGGTTTTTGTAGTTTGAGCACTTATATTTTTTATTTCTATTTTTGATGTGTGGTAGTTTTAATTGCTTTAGTTTCTGATAACTTGCATTTGATAATACTCTTAGAACCTAGGGCAATTCTATTGGTCTTTCCAGTCTTCCACAAGAAGACAGTGACTATGAACGTGAGCGCACTCCACCTTCTCCCACACCAGCCCGCAAGCTCAGTCGCCGTGGGCACTCATTCAAACTGGCATGCATTGGCAAGCAAGATTCCGATGAGAACCCACTCATGCGCAAGGTGGGCCAGCCGCTTCGTCTGGCCCAAAGTCAGGTAAACCAGGTACTCCATCAATTGACCCCCTGCACCTGCGCTGGGCTTCACTTCCTGACCACTTTGCCTCCCTTGCTTCTTCCTGCACATGATTTTAATTCCGTTAAGAATGGGTTTGCGAAAGGTGTTTTAGCCAGATTATTTTGCTGTGGTTCTTTTTGAGTTGTTAACAGCAGGAGAATGTTGCATAGCACTTGTTTCACTCAGCAAGAGGTAGGTCTTCTCCATCTGTCAGCTGCAAAACACTGCTTCATACCATTTCCTCCTAAAAATATTTCATAACTTGTAAGTATCATAGCAACAAAGGACTTTATGGCACTTTACAGTGGCTGCATTCTCCACTTAAGTGTTCGTCTGACAGGATCTAGGGAAAGTGCAAGTCATCAGCAGAAAGGCTTTAGAAAGGGGCAAATCATCAGCAGAAGGGCTTAAGAAAGGGGCATGTGATCAGCAAGGACTTTAGAAAGGGGAACAGAGCTATCTGATATTAGAAGGGTTGGCTAGGCGGTTATCTGTGTTGATAAAGGTTAAGACAAAGGAGCTCTGGCTTTTTAATTTATTACTGCATTTTTCTGTCTCCTGATGTCATTCTTTCATCACAGTGCTTGTAATCTCTTGTAGTTAATTTAGAATGTGCACAGCAAATTTACTATTAACTGCCATCAAGACTTCTCCACAGATATCTTGTCCATAGAGATTAATCATCAAAGCTTTATCACAGTTGTAATTCTAGTATTTTTTTCAGCTCTTTCAGATGATCTAGTGTTGCAGCTTTACATATAAAATGCTGACAGTTGTGGGTGACCTAATTTTGCTTCAGTTACATGAAAGGTGTAGCACTGTTAGAGTTGTGTAAGATCTCATATTTTACCTGATATAGGTGTGGGTAAAATCTCATTCTTCAGCAGCTGTGCGTCACTTTGTGCTATGCAACACTCTTCTTTACTGTGATTTCCTGATGACTCTACAGTTTCCCTAGCAAATATCCCTTTGGTATGAAAGCCTGTGTCTGCTGCACAATAAGTGAAATATGTTTGTGCACACGCATGCATCTTCATTTGCATGAATATGGAAAGGTGATGGATGGTGGGGATAAACAACTTTTGGTTGATTGTATTTGTACCTTACATTTACTGGTATTGAGAATTATTCAAGACCGAGCTAAGTCTGAAAATATTCAACAAATCAGCAAGACATACTTTTTTTTAATCTCATTTAATGGGCTTGAGAGGACTTAACATATCCTGCATTTTGCACAACTGTGACCTTGAGTGGAGCATGGCATAACATGAGTTTGAGTTTCAATTTGGGTTCAGCTGAGCCTGCAGTGCAAATGCAAATTTTCTCCCTTAACCAGACTGCAATATTTTTGAGTGGAATTTACTATTTATTTATATTTTACGTTGTGTAAGAGTTATGTTGTACACATTTCATGGTCTATAGGGTTTTTAAAATGAAAGTAAAGGTGTATTTCAGAGTGCAATCTCTTTTTTTTTTAAGTTTAAATACTTGTAACAAATATGGTACATAATTATATTGTTTAAGATTTTCTGTTGTAGAAATAAATATTCAGTTTGACAAATGGCTGCAGTTCTTAGTAAAAAAGAAAAAAAGAAATCAGTTGTTTTTGACTGTGTAGTTTTTTCACTAAACTAGTTAAGGTATGTTTCTATGATGAAATAATGAGTTTCAAAGCAAAAGCATCAAGGTTAAAAACAAAGCACAAAACCTAATGGTGAGGAAGACAGCAGTTACATAGCATCTAGACAGCAGCTACGTTCAGTTGCACAATACAGTTGGGTTTTTACGTATGAATGGTGAATAACTAACTTCTTCCCAGTGACATTAGTTAAGGTGATTAATAAAGGGAGATAACTTCACTTAGTACGGTCATTAAACTTTCTCCTTGAATGCAGGCAATGGCAGTGGCCAGACTGACACCAGAAGGAGCACAACGACCACTCAGCATGGGTAATGCAGTCCAGATCCCACCAGGTTCCCCAGGTGCAATACCAGGTGATGGTCAGGGACCTTACCTTTCCCCAGGTAAGAGCCTCTATGTGATTTTCATCTACCTTTTGCAAAGCCCCTCATGGGTTAACTTGTTCTGTGTCATTTACTTTAAGCAGTTGAGAAAGAGTCAGTTTTCCTCACGTTGTGCTTTTGTAATTGATTTTATAGTCTCGATAACAAACAGCGTAAAAAGTGAACCGTCTAAACAGAACATGAAAGGCCTACTAATTGCGAATCAGCACAAAGAAGACACAAGTCATGACAGTCAGTAGAAATAACAGGCAATTTGAACACCACTCAGAGAAATATCAGCATTGAAATATCTTGGCAGCATTTGTACAGAGATGGAAAGATTGGCAGAGAAACGGACCCACATTCAGTAAAAAAAAAAAGTCAGCTACCAGTTGGACGCACTCTTTATGCCACAATCCCAGTGTAGACTAACGTACAGGTAATTGGCTCAGTATTAATGCCAACACTAGCACATTAGTGCATGACGTGGGCATTGACCAATCCTCTGGAGAGATAATAGCAACATAAAATGAGATTTCTCAGATGGGCAGCTAACAAGACTGAAAGTGACATGGTCAGAAACAAAACAATCTGAGCAATGGTTGAGGCCACACAGTCCACCAGCACATCCAGCTAGAAAGAATTAAGTGGTTTAGTCACTTGATCAGGTTGCCAGTCAACCAGCCACCACAGAGTTGACACTGAAAGATGCTGTGGCTGAGGACACCCCTGCGGATGTTGGACAGAGGATGTGAAAGAAACTCATCACAAAACCTTACTGTCACTAAGACCTCACATCAAGCAGCCAGCCACCATCTCCAGCCAAGAGTAGCTGTGGATGATAAATACAAAAAAAAATTGGTGTGCTAGAGACATAGTGATTAAACAAAATGTCTCAAGGAAGATTAAGCATCAGTGTCTTAGAGATATAGTGATTGAATATAATAATGGAAAAGAAAAAAAATTTGAAGGGAGTATGGGGAGGAGCTGGTCATATCTGCCATAGAGTGCTGTTGATATATTCTATGCTGGATACATTAGTCAGATGCATTAGCAAACATAATTAAGCAGTACTTTTATGGTTAAAAAGTGTCAACTCTCTTTCTTTCCAAATACCTCAAGTTAGGTATGCATATAAGTTACAGAAGTGTATCTACATGTAGTAATAATGACAGTATTTCTTTGCTGTCAGTAATTAGCAACATTTCTGATTGGCTTCTCTCTGTACATTATACTTTATGTGGATGTCAGCACACTCTTGGCAAGAGTTAATGCACTCAGCTTAAAAGCAGCAGGTGTCTGTTTGAAGCTTTCCAAGACCTATGACTGGAAAACTCCTTCTTCCCACCCTGCACATTGGGTACCTGATTTATTAGTAAAGGTCAAAGGTGGCAGAAGGGAAAGGTTTTGGGGTGCTCTATTTTCCACATGTTGTTCCCACTTACCTACAGTTATCTGCTCCCAATGGTACAAGACTTGTACATTTTACCAAATTAGTCTGATAGGTTAAAATGGCAGTACACATGCTTTGTACATTCATGTTTGTGAGTGTAAGTTGCTGCATATGAGCTGACACAGATACAGTGATATGAGTCAGGCAGCAGCTTCCTTATTTTTTTAAGGAAATAAGTCCAGTACTTGCTGCTGATCCACGTTTGAAAAGTTTGTGTGTGTGTGTGTGTAAAGTTCCTGATGACTAACATGCATTGACTGTGTGACTAGGTGGCAAGCTGGTCAACTTCTTCCGAAATCTGGGAAGAAACAGAGAGCCAGGTAGGTAGTTTGTCAATGCACATGATTGTTGCTGTAGTAAGCGTTGATGTTGACTTGACAAATATGACATTTGGCTAAAGTAGACTGGCCAGAAACTTGCAGGATTGTTTCTGTAGTAAATGTATGGCAAAAGTAGACTGGCCAACATCTTACAGGTTTTTTAAAGTATATGTGGATAGAGTGTATATATGTTTGGCATCACCTACAAAACTTAATTAATTACACTAAATAGTAACTAGAAGCTTTTCACAATCTTTGATGCAGATTCCTTCATGAGTATCAAATCATTATGTTGGTATGTCCAGTAAACATTAGGAAGAAGGAATGAAAAAAGAATCTCTGTACGTGGGGAATGTTATGTTTATAGGGCAAGAAGAGCCTCAGATTAAGCATAGACGCAGTGACTCGGACACCATTCCAGGACTGCATGGACAGCTTCATCGGAGCTTAGAGCGTGGGCCCTTGGTCATTCCAGACCATGTGCAGTCGCAGTATCGCCAGTCCAATGCTCAGCATCGTCGCAGCAGTGCAGAAAGCTTAGTAGCGAAGGTTTGTGGCCAGTTCGCATAACAATGATCATTTGCATCATGCTTTATTTTTTGATAGTATTTATAAATATGTATAATTTTTGAGTTGGGGAGGAAAGCACTAAAATCAAAATTAGACATCTGGAAAAAAGGTACTTAATTGGCATAATTATGAGCTTGCACTGTTTTCACTATATGCTAATCTTCACGCAGTATTAAAAAAGGTCACCTTATTTGTTTGTTAGTGAGATGGGAAACAGGGGGAGAAAGTGATTGTTATGGGTTGTTAATTGTTCTTTTGTGTGTGTGCATAGATCCTGCAGGCTGAGGGTCTTCAAGGTTATGTGGATCCAAAGTTTTTGCAGCAAGAGTTGCAGGATGCTACAGACATGACACAAGAGGAGATGGAGATTGCAGCCCGGGCCCTCATCCGTCAGTCACAGCATGAGGCCTTACAACAGCACCCAGCCTATTACCAGCATGTTGGTGGCTTTAGTGGCCAGGAGCTCAGAGACTACAATCAGTATTCTCCCACCAGCCCTGCTGATACAGCCCCTTCCTTGCACCATCGACAGCGTCCACTGTCGCAACCACGAGCTGCAGCCCCAACGTCGCCAACACAGACAGACTCTGGCGACTCTCGACAAGATAATTTGGTACAAGTCACCACTACCTTATAGCCCTGGCTTCATGCGGCCTCTGTGTGCAGCTAACCTGCAGGCTTGACCTGCTTGTGTGTTGCCAGAAATTGCAGTGGCCGTTGTGTTCGTGTGCAACATGCATGTGTGCCTGTGTGCATGTAGATGTTTGAACACCAGATTGTGCATGGGTCATCCTCTTTGTCTTCTACTTGATGACTACCTACCTGCCAGCTTGCCAATGCCTGTCACAGTACAATGTTTTGTGCAGTCACAAGCAAGCTAGTGTTGCCAGTAGTTTGGTCTCCTGGCAACAGTTATAAGATGGCTGTTGGGGGAGAGGGGTTGGGGGCAGCAACTGTTACAAGAGAGATGTGTTCTTGTTGGCATTTTAACTTTTCCATCCCCCTCAAGTGAGATACGAAGGTGCAGTCTCAAGCGATGCTTGTCAACTCCCGAGGAAAGGTTCGTCAAGGCCTAACCTTGGTAGCCCAGGATTTTTCTTTCAGAGAGAGTGCATTTTGACAAAACCAGCTGGTTCTGGTTTGCCTCGTTCGCCTCCTGTCTTGTGTACCCTTTTAACTGTCTATGTATCTGCCTTTTTATGTCTTTCTGTCCCATCTTGTTCTCTTGAAAAGGAAAAGCCTGTACATAGAGCTTTGTGCGCCATTTAAATACAAGAATACCAGCATCCAGAACTGGTACTGCTGCTTTTGGCATAGCATACTGCCCTACTGGTCTTTAAGCCAAGCATGACACATGGTGTGACACAAACATTACTTGCTTGTATGATGCATATGCTAACATGTTGTATGCTATTGATATGAACAGCATGCAAGATTGCAAGTTTTTATGTCTCAGACTTTGGACCAAGCTGAGCAAAGGGCAAAAAAAGTAACTAAAACCAGCCTGTTTTGTTTTCACTTCATCATTTTAATCTTGCTTGGGCCATACACTTTCTGGTCAGTTGTACTTTTGATGTGTTTTGTCTTTATTTATACTCTTCAGAAATGTAAAAGCATCGAGAAAAAAGATCTGAGTTGAATTGCCGTTTGATTACTTTGATATGTAAGAGAACAAATCTATTCAACAAATTGCCCAGAGATGGCATGGTGTACATATATGTTATTGTTGTCATGTTTTCCTGGTTTCTGTGCATGACACCCTTCCATTGCAGTCACTCTACAGACATTTGGGCACCCTCACATATCTGATGAGTGTCTTTTTGGTTTTGGGATTTTGACTATTGTTTGGTGGGAGTAGGGATTCTCATTTACTGTTAGCAGTCTTGTCAAACAGCTGGACACCTGTAAGTGGCAAGACCTTTTGGTGTAGAACTCATGTTCTGTTGCTGTTTATTATCTGTTAAACTCTACTTATTTTAACTCATGGCGTTTTTCAGTCATTCCTGTGTGCACTTACGGGACATTCTTGAAGTAATCATCTTTCTGCACCGACTATTTTTGTAAGTTAGGACTCAGCAGCCACTATACTTCCTCAACAAATTTTGTTGACTTACCTGTTATGTCTGGCAAAAATTTGTAAATGATTTTTTAATCATTTGTTGATGGTTATTGTGAAGTACCAGTATTCCATGGAGTAGGAATTGTGTGGCCGTCTGTGCAATATTGTGCCTAATTGCAAGAAACAAGATTTTATTATACACAGTTCGGTGAAGATGCTTGTTCTGAAAGAGATTTCTTTTCGAGGACTGTGATATTCAGATAACTTTCTGTACCAGAGTGGCTGATCACCAAATCTCACATTGCTCTTTTTATCTTTTGATACACATGATTCTAGTCACAGAAGAAAGCAAGTCATGTTTCTGTTGTTTATTGTCAGACATCCCTTCTTAGTCCGTCTTGTGATCATGAGCACAAGACTGACACTATTCCGAATTTCAGTGAAACATTTTTTCAGGCAGCAGGCATATAGTATACAATACAATGAGATGCAGTTTATTCATTAGTTGAAAAAGCCAGTCAAGTAGATTTCTTTTCCTGAGGACAAGAAGGAAGAAAATGAATTTCACTTGTGTCAAAACTATCAAAGGACTTCCATTTGTAATGCCTGGGGTGCTTTTATGAGTTCTGTGTGCAATGAATGTCTCCATATTGTTTGACGTAATGGAAACTGCTATCAAGCAGTGCACTGAGAGTATAAAGGTATTATTAGGTCTGCTTGTCCTGAGCAATTCTCCAGCATCATTGCTGTCCACACCAACAGCCAGTAGCATTCATTTCCAGCTAAGCCTTAGTCCATTTAATTTATATCTGGACACATTATTTCTTTAAAAAACACTGCTTCGTTGAACTAAGCACAGGAACAGAATCACAACAGCATTCACCAAGCACAAAGCATTATAGTCACAAAAGCTTGTCTAGTTTTTTCTGTAGCTGTATTACACATGTCACTGTGTATCCAATAAACAAAGGTATGTGTTTGTGCAGTAAGAGGTAAAATGAAAATTGATGTATTCCTATTTATCAGAAAAGACAGTGATTTATCAGAAAAGACAGTGATAAAGTTCATTATCTACTGTACTTGTCAGGGTACACTGGTTCAGTTTCTAAAAACTCCAAGCACTGCAGCTTAACCTTTAATATGAACTATTGAAATAAAACCTGTGCAGTACCAACCTTTCACAGCCACTGTCAACACAAAAATCTCTAGTATCAGCAGTATCTTTAATAGTGGGGAAAAGCACTACACAAATCAAATTATTATTTCAGAAGAGGTGCATTTTAGCTTCTGAAGGCAAACAAGTTATTGGCAAATATGGCCTAGTAGAGTGACTAAATCAGGAATTAATTTTTATGTCTGCCATTTTTTAAAGCCCTCTTTCACTAGTATTTTTTCTTTTGGTCTCTGGCATGGGTACAAAGTTGATGGACCTCAGATTCAGGCTGTGGTCAGGAATTTGCTGTGTGTGCAAGCAGTCGCATGTTTAACCACCAGTAATGTGTCCAATCTGTCAGTGGTTTATTGAGTAGCTTCTAGGAGATTTAGTAGACTGTACCCTCATGTCCATACCACAAAGTCTTTCATTCACCAAAGCTGCTTCATCTTCCGGCATTGACATTCTTGTTCAGAAATGTGAAAGATGAAATGTGATTCAGATATGATCACATACCTCTCAATAATTCTGTATTTAAGTGTTCATTTTGTTTATAATTTATCTCCAAACTGTTCAAGTATGAATGATTGGGTGATTGTTCATAGACATTATTCTGGTTTCTAAAGTGTTTTGGTTTTCCTCACTGTATCTTGTGATTCTCTCTGACTTAGGGAGATGTTGCACCATAGGTCATATTTATAATTTTTATCTAGAAATCCATTTTGCTGGTAGTAAGTACCTGAAAGTGCTGCTTGTTTGTAAATAGGCTGGAAAAAAATTGCTGGTTTTTCTTTTTTAAGATCCTGAATGCTGAAGTAAAATTGACAGAATTTAATCACATCCAGCATCAGTTTTTAGGGCACTGGCAAACAAAGGAAAAAACTCAAACTACCTGGATTATGTTTGCATTCTTCTTTTTGAAGTATGACTTTAGGATTTTGCAGTTTATTTTATGATGGGTTAAAAGGGGAAGGAAATATACAAGCATGGTATAAAAGCCAGACGAGACCTCAGTCACAGGCAGTGCTAGTTGTCAGGTCACCTGCCACAGGTAATGGCTTGGTAGAGACATTGATGACAAGAGTTGTTGTGGCTTTCCATACAGTGAGTTACACTGCTGCATGGATTGAGGGGATTTACTCGTTTAACTCTGGGATGGCAGTGATGATGACAGAATATTGCAAGGTTTCCAAGACTGAGCACTTGGCTGTGCTTAGTGAAATGCAATGTGATTAACCCATTAATGCTTAATTATTTTTTTTTTCCAATTTCAACCATTAAAGCAAGTTCTACAGATGCTCCAGAGTAACACATTTCATTAATTTTATTTTTTCATATTGAAATTTGAGGCTGTACAAGTAGATAATGCATTTTAGACCATATGAGCAATCAGTTGTCTGTTAAAAAATAAAAACAAGGAAGTTAATAAATGTTGACCATGGGTGGGTCTGAAGAGGTTAAACTTGTTAGGTTCTTCTGGTTTGGACTGACCAGAGCTGTATGCTGCATGCTTCATGATATTTGATGGGGTACCCACGTGCAACTTTTGCATTCTTGGGTCACCTGTGCTGGGTTGTTCGTAAATAAACAGTAGATGGAAGGTACAATCATCATCATTTCTGCTGGTGTTGGTTGTATTTCATGTACTATAGTTGGTGAAGGTTTTAAGTCAACTTGTGTGGTTTGATAATTTTGGTTCCTGTTATATATGTCAAAGGGTTTTATTCAAGTGTACTTGCATTTTGCTGATTTACTTACAGCTTATTCAAACATGGTGACAGTTGTCTCCTGGACTAGGACTGTAGTCTATAGTCTGCCAACAAATGTTTAAACACACCAAGCATGTCACACATCTTTGATCCCAGTCTTGCAGAGATGTCTTTTTCCAGGCATGTGTCAAAACACACAATCCAAGCATGTGGAAGTGCCTGCAGTTCAAGGAATGTGAGACCCTAATTCTAGCATGTGGGACTAATTTCAGCATGTGTGACTGTCAGAATTTTATGATTTGTTGAACAGTCTGTACTTTCAGGCATGCAAGTCTGTTATCAGCATCCTTGGCTGTCTATAAATATCTGGATGTGGGTTCTTCTAACAGTATTGAGCATCTCAAGTTATGCATGTGTAGGTGCTTTATAGGTAATATTGCTGGTACAGAATTGCCAGGCCGACAGTGATATTGGCTACATAGGTCACTTTTCGAAGAGTATGTAATTGCAGGTATAATGAACCCTGTTGATTGCAGGTATAGTGGATAGCTCAAAAATAATGATGTATTCAGTAATAGGGATGTTGTATTAGATATGTTTAAGAATTATTTGCCACATGTTAGATGTTAGCGAATGCCCACCAGGTGAGTGGAGGGTCTGCATGATATGATTGTAGTGTTCAGGCCTGAGGTTGAAGTGATGAGAATCGGTGGCCTGTACATGTCTGTTTGACCACAGTGGCAGGTGTGAGGAGTACCACAAGAGACAACACAGCCTTCTCTTCTGTACGGCAAGCACATGGACATGGTGGTGGAGATTATTGCTGGGCTGCTAGTCATGATGGCGCCAGCTACATCGCAACTGCCCCATCCACCCTTCTGCTCCCACCCTCCTGCCACTCCTGGAACCAGCATCAGGTGCTGTTACTAAGGCATGTCTGGATTTCATGTGTGCATCACCTGGTCATCCAGATGCGACCATACTTAGAAGTTTGTTGAAGCCTTGGCAAAGCACTTGTCTGAAGTGCTCTTTGCTGTTGCAACATGGTTGACTGACATGCAGACAAAGATGCATCTCACTTCTTGCATCCAGTAGTAGCATTACATTTTTCTATGATACTTTACCATGGTTTGCATCTTGAATACAAACAAGAAAATGTGAAAAGCGTTCTGGTATTCCCCGAGTGGTAGGATGTTTAATATATTGAAATAATGGTTTGTAAGTTTGGTTTCACACAAGTGTAAAATGTATGTTTCTCCTTGTTACCACCACTTGCCATGAAAACGAGGGAGTTGAGGTGGAGAGACAAAAACAAAAATATGTTGTTTTGGGACTCAAGTCTTGACTGTGCCATGTATTTTGGTTGTAGATGACTGTCCCATGCACAAGTAGATTAAGACAGTATTTTTTTTATGTGATCACTAGTTTACAACTAATATATTGTGGCATTCAGGCTGAGTACTGATTCTGTGAATGGCTAATACTTCAGTGTTTGTGACTGGATGGAATATATTCCATTTTCTCCAGCACAGTGAACTGCCAGATATTTTCACATCACAATAATTATTGAGGATTACATAATAGGTTTTCTCCATCACAGTTAACTGCCAGATATTTTCACTTCCAGATAATAATTATGTATTTATTTATAGCCGTGTCACTTCTACAGCCCTTACAGTTGTGGTACAGCCTTTTCTACCCCTCGACCCACTGGACCTTTGCATAGATATTTAAGTTGAATAGCTCTTATCCCATACACCAGTTTGCTTTTGTTGCTTGTTCTACAGTGTTTATTTATTTGCCCAACTGGACATAGCTTTTTTTGTCCTTTACTAAGCATTGTGACTATTTTGGTTGTAAGAAGGGAAGAGCTGTCTTTTATATGACG
The DNA here is from genome assembly GCA_004794325.1 of Pomacea maculata. Classification (NCBI taxonomy): domain Eukaryota; kingdom Metazoa; phylum Mollusca; class Gastropoda; order Architaenioglossa; family Ampullariidae; genus Pomacea; species Pomacea maculata. Next base: position 111,854 of record SRHC01000370.1, on the reverse strand, counting down.
CCTACCCTAGATCTGTGCAATGGGTGCCTCAAGGACTTTGTGGTAATGGGAATCTCTACAACAGTATTCCGTTTCTCAGACATCTTACCCCACAACCCTTATGGCACCAACACTTTACGTCCAAAGATGTGGCATTTCACAGGGAGCTTTTTTGGTATTAGACCTTTGTTTCTACCTTATATTTATTTTTGCCTTAATTTTTGACAGTTTGAAGTGCAATATGTTTGCTAGATGCGGTTTTGGTAATTTAGTCTAGCTTGAAAAATCCTGTTTACTGGCAAAATATATTTTCCATCTTCATACCTATAATAGGTGTGAACATTTGAGATTTTTGACATTTGACTGTTTGCATTGCTGTGGTAGTTGTGGCCAGAATGAGTTCAGATACCATTTGTGGAGATAATGTTCTCTGTTATCCTTGTGGTGCTGGTCTCACACAACAGGTGCATTTTACGGATTTTTGTTCAGGACAACTAGAGCGATTCCAGTCACTATATTTTATCTCTTCTACAGTGAGACTCACACTCCTGTTTTTTTCTCAACAGTTCATTGGCATTTTGCAGTCATCAGAAAGGTTGGCTTAGCTGGTTGATTGGTTGATTTGCTTTAACAAAGAATGAAAGTAGATGTGGCTGTTTCGATGTTGAGTGTTTTTAACCATTTAAGCCTCATTTTCACTAATAATCTCAGAAATGATTGCCAGGTAAATGTATTTTAATCCATGTCAAGTTTTGGAAAAATAGTTTGCCATTTTGTTATTGTGCTGTACATTTTTATGTCTTTGTACACTGCTTTTTGTACACTTCTGCCATGTATATAGTATTGTACATCGTTTTAATCAGCAAAGGCCCTGACTGTTAAATCACAGGTCATGATTGAGAAATCTGATTTCTTCTTGTTCGCTAAATTCCTTTTAGTTTGTGTCTGCTGTGTATCTGGCAGCATGACGTTGGCAAGGTGTCCTAGCAACAGCTGCATCTGCTCCTGGTGTGTGATATGTGAGGGGGGAAGTGCCTGCCAGACCCTGTCACCTACTGTAACCCCTACTCTAGCCTCCTTCATCACTTGTCCTGAGGTTTTGCAGTATTTCATGTATCATACCATTCCCCTCACCCCTTTGTGTATAAATCAACATGATGAACATCAGTCTGGGGCTAGACAGCCCGACTTCTCTGGCTCAGTTCATTGTGCTTCAGATACATTTTGGGCGGCTGGACTTTTCAGCTATGGGTCTGTATTGATTTGAACATTAATAGATTGGAAGAAATGTTGTAGAGGAACACCTTGGCATGAAACACCTTTTAATCTTTCACCCTATAATTCAAGTGCAGCAGACACACAAAAAAAAGACATTACAATATGTAGTTGCATAATATCTAGCAAAGTAGGATGGGGGGGGGGGAAGTTTTGCTTTCTAAAAAAAAGTGGGCATACAGACTTCCTAATGGACATTCAAGTTGTGCAAAATGGCTAGTGTAAATTAGACAATTGTAGCCACTGTATTAGAGGAAAACGGCTAGTGTAAATTAGATGGTCACTGTACTAATGGAAGGAGGAGAGGGAACAGGGCATTTTCTTGTCTCATTCTCTTGCTATATCAAACTTTTTGTTCAGTTTAAGACCATTTTTTACTTGTGCAGTAACTTCATTGTGGACTGCATGAAGTCATATTTTTTAAGTTCATACTTTACATATTTATGCTCCTTTTTATTTTGTTGGCCTTTTTGCCTTTTCATGCACAGTCTTGCCCTGAGCCATACCTGCCAGGTGGATGTAAGAGTAATTGCACGTCCTCCAGTGAGCATCATTCACCATAAGGTACAGTGTTCCAAAATGCCCCCAGCACTAACTGAAGCTCAGCATATCATGGTCACTTTTAGCTTTCTAAGAGCTACAACTCTGTCATCACCGGATCTTTGGACTAGGACCTCCTATACCCTTCTCTCGATACTCAACACGTTCTCATTCTGTGTGCAACGGGACTGTCCTTAACCTTTGAGCATCATGCAGATTTCTCTTTATCTTTCCTTATTTAATGCAAGAAGTCGTTATGTTCAATTTGTACTTCTGAAGTCCTGTCTGAGTCGCTACACCTCACATTTCCAGCATCACTGTTCTGCAAAGAGGCCAGTAGAGCCAAAAACTGTAAACTCTTGCCATGTCTGTCTTTTCCAATGGTCGGATTCTTTATTATGAGCTTGTCATTACAGGTATTTCATCATACAACGCACAATAACATTTGTACAAAGAGGTGGAGGAAATGTGATGTTTTATGTATTTATTTTACCAGGGAGTCATGTCTGTTGGGTGTTTTTTTTATATATATATATTTTGTGTGTGAGTGGGGTGGGGAAAGTTTGAATGTACGCTGTCATGGACTTTAGGTGGTTTTCTTGTGTCTTTTATTCCTGATGACAGCTTTCAGTTGTCTGCCTGCCAGTGCATCCCTAGTCAACTGGCCTTGTATTGCCTGATGGTCATTTCACTGATGCACACTTTATAGTCAAAACTAAAGATCAGATTATTCAAAGGAAAGTACACGAGTTGTTCTTTTATTCACCCTACTTTCCACCCATTCCAATTCAAGTGCAGTTTCAGCTGATCAGATGACAAAAAGTGGTGTAGATCATCATGTAAAATTCAACAAAAGTATTTTTAAGTGACTTTTTCCAGTAGCATGTCTACATTTTTTTTTCTTCACAGACTTGCTATTATATCTTAAAATTCTTACTGGATATGACATAATTGTTCTTATAAGTATAAATCAAAGTTGCAGACACCACTTCCCCTTGTTAATTTGTGGTCCACCATCAATCCAGCATCCCTCATAACTTATGAAGTCAGCCGGCAGAATGTCTCTTTGCCAAGAGTCCACAGCACCTCTTTGTGCAAATACTACTCCCATTGCCCTCTCATTTGCCTGGTATGGCACTGGTCTACAACTGGTCTGTTTCCAGAGCTCGTCTTCAGGAGAATAGTTTGTAAAGCCTTACCTCCACCCCCAATATTTTGCCCCAATAGGGCTTCTTTATAACACCCCCTCTATACCCCCACACTCTTAGTACATCATTTCTTCCTCTCTATCATTCTGTTCCATTGTTTTGTAGCATTCTAAGCTGTTACGAATAGGGTAAAATGAATTGCATGTGCAGAATATGGGTCTTTGCTCACTCTACTAACCATGTCCCCTATGCCGCACCCAGTTGGGCTCCTTGTTTCGTGTATTTTATGGCTGAGTCCTGCGTGTGAGCCGGAGCCTGTTGTGTTGTTGATGGACATCCTCTTGTAGGCCTCGGTGGCTGGCCCCTCACTGTCTTGTACAAAATAAACTTTGGAACGATGCCAACTGTGTGAGACTCATCTCCAAGGATTGTTGTTATGTGCAATAAATGTTTTAAATGCTGAACTGCCATGTTGAACCTTTTTTTTTTTTTTAAATTTCTCCTGTAAATGAAAATGTTACCGTAGCATTGTGGTTGCAAACACATGTATGTTGATACACACACTCACATTCATGAACGAGCATCAACAGTGGGTGAGAGGATGGAGAGATAAGTAAAGATGATCATTTGTTTACTTTGTCAAATCCTGCAAACTGTTGGGTTTTGTTGTTTTTTGTTGTTGTTTTTTTTTGTTGTTGTTTTGTCAAGTATCTTTTAGACATTTTTCAGAAGGGCTGTGTTTTGAGAGTTATATTCAGTTCATTCTTGCCATGAGAGAGAGAGAGAGCCGTCTCTCTCTCCATACATCTTTGGTTCATTCTTGCAGTGATGTAGAAACTAACTTAAAATTGTGTTTGTGCATGAACTCGTGTTTGTGTTATTGACATAAAAGTATCTGCCTTTGATTACTAAGATCCTCAAACAGCAAATATCTGCTGATTACAAAAATAAAAGTAACAAAAAGTTGGCACATATTTTTGTTGCTGTATAACATTCAAACTATATCAGTCATTGAAAACAGAAATGAATTGTTTTAAGCATTTTATGCAATCATGCTGGTAAACAACCTGCAAAAGGACATAACAGTATGCCTTTCATTGCACTTATCCTCAAACACCGCAGAGTTGGCTTTGTCAGGCAAACATCTGCTAAATAATAGAACTACAAAACAAAAGATTAGTGAATACTTTACATATATGAAACATTTGAACTGCATCATTTTGTTGATACATTGTAGGAAAGAACTCATAATAATAGGGATGAATAGTTCAACATAATGAAATAATGAGGAATTCTGTAACAGCTTAGTCTACCTAGAGGTGGGGAATGGGTCTCAGAGTAAATAATTGTCAATTTAAATGATTGTTTTCGGAAAGAAGCTAAAACATTTTTAGTTCAAGGAGAGGGGTTTTAAATAATTTTTCTTCTTAAAGCGAAAGTATCACAGTTATTTAGTACAGGAAACATTCTTCCCACAGAATGGGATTTTAACTGGTGAAACACCTGAACGTCCTCTTGAAGTGACTTCCAAAATTAAAACTGTTTAGACACAGTCGAGCCCTCAAAGCTGAGCAAAGATTGCTGGGTGTTAAATAAAGAGCAGTCGTTTTAGACATTCTGGCGCATCATCATGAAATCAAGTCTTTTTTTTTTTTTCTTTTTGAAGGGAATTGATAATGAATTATTTTTAGTGTGTTTCACCCTTTTCATACAAAATCTTTAATGCCACAAATGGTTGTCATTAATTTCTCAATTCTGTCTTCTTATCTGGCTGCACACACATGCAGAGTGTTGGCAAAGATCTTTTGTTCACACTGTCCAGCCTGTTAGCATTCTTTGCCTACAAAAATGTGAAGCAGTTTATGATCTTTCTCTCAGTACAAAGCAGCTCTACCATTACAGCTGGTCCTTAGTCATGGATGCATAAGTATTAGTAAACATTAATAGTCATAAAATATTTCGAAGTTACAGGAATGGGAAGCATTCCAGAATTTTAAAATGTAAAGATATTTACTAAGCCAAAAATTGTTTACAAGAATACAGCTCTGTTTTAGATATCTTCAACAGTGAAGCACATTAGAATTTGCCACAAAAAATTCAGCTGCTGTCATGCCGTTTGAGGAACTGCATGGACTGAGACTTTAATTTTATGTATTGATAACTATCTGCATTTTTCCCGACATCAAAACTAGAGAACCAGATTTAATGCAGCTTGATGCAGAATATGAAGTGAACTTTGAACGGATTCATTTACAAAAGGGATGGCGTACAGAAGCAGAAGATTTCAACATAACATTTTGTACCTGAGACAACAATACATGGAGCTGAGTGCACAAAAAATTCTATTTATGGACAGCTCTGATTTTAGAAATGTCAACTTCAAAGAAGACTGGAAGGACTGATTTCACAAGTTGCCGTATGTATTTTCGTTCTGCCAACTAATGCTCTGATCGATGACTTCCTGGTCATCTGGAAGGCTCTTATTTGTCTTCCTTAGGTGGTCCACCATGCAGCAAATCAGAAACTCGTACTCTTCCTGAAAGTAATGTGCATAATCAATGATTAGGAAAAGAATTAGTAATTTTGCACCTCAGCAAAAAGCAGCAGTTACAAGACAAACTTCTGGCGAGCTATTAAGATGAATATTACTCAGCAATAAGACTTATCAGTCCTCTAATTTTAAATATTAATCAAAATATAAGTAGCTTAATTAAATTAGTATGCAGATATTCTACAAGATCTCAAAGATGCAAAAGTTACACAGAAAAGAATTATAAATTGCTCCTGTGGAAGTCATTTGACTTACAAAGTGCATGAAGGCTTGTGGTCTTGCATTCTGCAGCAGATGAGCTATTAAATAAGGTGAGGCTTGGCCATTCTCATCTATTGATCTCAAAGTTATTGCCAAAGCAATAAGGAAACAGCTTTTACTTGCTCCATCACTGTTGGGAGAAATTAAATGACTTGCTTAGAAACTGACAAACATGAGCAAACTTGAAATCAGAAAATAAGACATTAGTCAAGTGGCATTGCACGAGGACCATGGCTTAATGATTGTCACTCAACAAAAATCAGTCACTTGTAGATGCCACTACACATACTCTCCTATGCCTACACCTCAAGAAAACAAAAAATCCTCTCCTTCGCCCACACCTGCAGGCACACATTCCTTCAATGTGCACAAAAAACTTGCATACACTACACACCATCCTCATATCAGTTCTAACACTGACTACATAGACATACCCAAACATGCATTCACATATGGATGCTTGCTCTACACAGTCCTAACCTGTGCCACACAGAGTCAAGTGAGGCTAGTGTTTAAAAACTTTCTCTGGCTGGACGAACAGGATGGCCTTGACCAGAGGGTATGCGATAAAACTAGATCAGACCATTTTTCCTAAGCCCTCAGCCAAAGCTTGTGTGATGTAAAAGATGAGAACATTCACACCAAAGCGCATCTAAAGTGCCTTGTACCATTGTTAAAGAACAGTGAAGGCAGTCCCATAATTTTCTAGTCATCGTGGAGGGAGGTGTTAAAGAAAGCACCTGACTCGCTGCCAGAGTTTTTTTTCTTAGTGTAGTGGCCTTATCTTCATAACTGCCTTACTTCTCCAGCCCTTTAAGGCTTGGGTACCCCATTCCACAGCTGGATCAGCTGGGGGAGGTACGGACTGTCATGAGTATTGAGCTGGTGAGTGTGCCTTTGGCCTTGGATGCCTCTTGCTGGTACTGTAACCACTCAGCTATCTGCTTCCATACTACTTCTGTTACATGAGGTTTTAGGATTTTGATAAGGGCAACAGGCTGATAAAATGAGTCAGGGTTAGGCAATACTTACAAGCACTGTATAAGTACTGGAGGTGGTGTTCCTTGACTTGGGACTTGCGCCAGGACCTTTGTCAAGGACAGCCATGGGGCAGTATTTTTCATGTTTAAAGTATCAGGACTGCTCACCATGTACACCTGAACAGATTGCCAAATGTCTCCCACTTCCTGCAGATAGAAGATGTTCATCCCTTGCTGTTCAACTTCTCATTCACATTCATGGGCATTTTCAGTCTAAATGCATATATTTATTTTAAAGTATATTAATGTGATAAATGGAAAAGTTGTCTTGTTAGAGAAAAATATTAAGGCAAAAACAGGTTTCAGTAATTGCATAAGCTTTTTGTACAGAATTCTGAACAAAATATTAACTTTTAAATGACAATTGGAAAAAACCTCTACTCATAAAACTCCTTATATACTTTAAGTAAAACCAAGCCAGTCTATATTTGAAACAATATGAAGATAAAAGATTGAGTAACTGGGATGACATTTCTGATTGATGATTTTTTAAAACCTCCCATAAAAATAACCAGCATGATTAAAAATGCTTTCTACAAAGGAAGATAAGAAAATTGTTAATGCTGAAGTGTTACTATCAGCACATAAATGGCCATGAATGAAACAAGATAGTGAGAGAAAAGGGTGAAAAGAATATCACCTTCCAACTTTCTGGACATATAATTATACAAATATAATTTGTTTGATCATAAACAAATTTAGTGAGATTCTTTTTCTTTCTTATGTGCACGGCTTAGCAGAATAGTTTATTTTTGTCTACAAACCTTGTTCTGCACCATCAGAGTCTGTCTTTGGATTCCATGTAACCATGGTGATGCATCCTTGCTACAGACAGTGAAAGGCCCAAGGGAAATATGACTACCTGGGACTGGAAAAAGTCCATCACTGTGCTGTGAAGACAATAAATAATAAACTGCTCTAGCGTGGTTCTTGCTTAACTGTGCTGTGAACACAAGAAATAATACACAGCTCTGGCATGGCTTTTGCTCAACCACATCAGCTCAGTACCAATTTCTACCCTGTTCTCATGGTTACAGTACAAAGATAGGCAGCATTTTTTTCTATTTGTATCTTTTCCATTATTCTTTTAATGCTTTTAAAGAGAACGTTCTTAAGACAATGAAGGCATAATTACTTCAGTGTTTTAATCACACAAACTAAGAGGATGTGATCTCTCTTTCGGATATAATAAAACAAGTCATTTTAAATCATTTCACTGGAACAAAAATAAGAAAGGAGACAAATGTATCAGCTGTCTCCTGATATCAGGCTTGCCTCCTTTGGACTGTTATTCTGTGAGAAAAACTTTATTACTACATGTTTAATAAAATGAAAAACTCTTGTCCCACCTGATCAGGTGGTCCATCAATCAACTGAACGATGGTCGCTACTTTCCAATCAAAAGTCATTCTCCAGAAATCCAATACAGTATCCGCAAGGGGCAGCTGGGTAGCAATGAATCCCATGTGGTCATAATGGGACTGTAGCATGGAAAATATTGTAATTGTCAGCAAAGGTTGGAGTTTAAGGTATTTCTATCTCATGTTCATTAAGTTGGATAATATTCAAACTCATGTCTTTAGCATTTTCAGCCCATGGCCTCAACTGACTGAAGTTTAGAAATTATTTTTCTTCACACACTCATATCTGTCCTTTTACCTGGATAATCAATTAGCTTAGACAGGTGGTTTTTCGTGTTGTTAAAAATATAATTAGTTAATATTGGTGTTTATTTCTGGATTGTCACCACAGTGAATACTAGGATTAAGTACCCATAGCATACTATAGTAAAATTAGAGTCATGGCCAAGATAAGTTCTTACTCTCTGTGTGTGTGTCTGTGCATGCATGTAGAGGGGGAAAGGAATGGTGGGGAGTTATTTTTTTTTCTCTGGAAAATGGCAAATAATTAACATTCAGATTTTGTGAGTTAAACCACAAAGGATTTTTGGCAGTAAACTAGATTTTTTTTTATCACTTCAATAAATTAATAACTTTTACCCAAAAATTTAATCGCTTGTTAAGTATTTCTCATCCCAGTACAAAATCGAACTGTAAATAGACTCTTGGTAGCAGAACCAATATCCTCATTTGAGTATAAACTGAGAAGATAGAGTTGTGTGCCCCTAAACCTGGAAGAAAAAGAAGTTTGATTTTGGCCTGCACTGAATTTTCTCTACATGAAGTTAGTACCTCTATAAATGATTAGCAACTGCACAAGCCAAACCACACTTACTGGCAGAAACACAGCATTGATGTAATCACTAGCTGACTCATCAGGGGTCCACAAACAAACACGGTACTCTTCCACTGCTCACAGAGGCATGTTACATGATGAAGATGACAAGGCATACAGAATGAAAGAATTACAGTGATAAAGAATAAAAAGCAAAATCTACGAAACTGCCATCATCCTGTTCAAACAGCATTATTTACAAGTTTATGTTATGTGATCAAAATAAGAATTTTCTGTAAATATTGTGTGCCAATGCAAAGTTTCTAAACACTGCAATCAAAAGAATCCTCGCAGAGAAAATATATGTGGACAGTTGGAAGGACAAGTTACCATCACGTTTGACTGGTCATATCTTTGTTCAAGTAGTTGGGAAAGCCGATAGTCAAGTGGCTAGCACAATGGCGTCCAAACCTATAGGTGCACAGGTCTATGCTTATAAGGTACAGCAAGCTTTCCCCAGTGGTCTCAGCTGGGATGAATGGGTATCTGACTCCAAAGAGGTTGGGGAAGATAAGGCAGCATGGCCCTGAGAAAAGTGAGTTCTCTAACACTGAACTGCCCAAGGACCTGAAAAGGTTAGGGACGACCTTTACCTTCAAACAGTTATGCAGTTATTACATGTCTACATCTTAAAAAGAAAAGATAGTGCAGGCAAAACCTGGCAAGATGTCAGGGAAGCGATTCTTGCAGACATTTTCCTGCTGCCGAGCAGTTTTTGTTTGCTCCATGCTTGGTTGAGGGCGCTGGCTGTCAAGGGCCTGAATAGATAGTAGTATCACAGGTTAACTTAAATCAGTCAGATGACAAGATACCTTAACACTGATACAAAAATGATCACAAAATAGAGGGATGGATGAAATGCTACAGAGAGATGGAGAAATGTGATTATGATATGCTGCTCGGACCTTTAAAAAAAGAGCTATTGTTATCTTTTAATTTTTGGCTATTGACAGTTTTTTCACCTGGAACTGTGCCAGTAATTTCTTTCTCACACCATCAGGCAGTTGTGATGTTTTGTCGTGGGATTTCCACAAGCTACCATGCAGAACATCATGTGCCATGATAACAGAGTCCATGCTTTCCAAAGCCTCTGCCAGTGCCTCATGCAAGAACCGATACTGGGTCTGTGGAATAAAAGGTAATATATGTTTTCTCCAACAAACCTTGAACAAAGAAATCCATCAAAAGGTTACTAAAACAGACTACAAAGATAAAATGGTTTCCATGCTGAAGATAAAGAAAATGGTGTAGCAAATGATAAAGGCAAATGAAAAAAACTTGAGGAATTGACAGTTTACACTACAACAAAAAAAAGATTAATGCAGATAAAAGGCCTTACAAGGTTTTGAACCATTTTCATGCGTTGTCTCCGTATATGTCTGACAGTAGGAAACACAGAGACACAACTAGTGGCTTCTGCCTCTCGTGTCAAGATGTCAAGTGCAATATATGTACCAGACCTACCCACACCAGCGCTGAAACAATCATTGGAAATTAAAAGATTGCTGTAAGTTTTTCAACATGACAACCAGATCAAATTCACTACTGCTTATAGGTCCTGTCCTCCATGACCCCTTGTTGAACTAGAGATGTATACCACGTACACTTTTACAAGTTACTGAATTTGATAATAATAATAAAGTGAACTTATGTAGCGCCATATTCTGGTCCTATGTGCAAGTTCAGGGCACTTAACAAAACACGTAGACACATATACATACACACATTGACCTACACATACAGATGCAACATAACAAGCAAAATTGGTGTCTATATGCTGCTGCTGCTGCTGCTGCTGCTGGTGGTGGTGGTGAAATTCACACCATCCTAATAACTGCCGATTTCTGAATTTCTGTATGACTCAAATAATTAATTCATTATGAATGTGTGTGTGTTCTGTATGTGTCAAGACAACAGTATACCTGCAGTGAACAAGAAGTGGTCCCTCATGGAGAGTGGGTGAATGCCGGACAAGGGTGTGGAAAATTACAAGGGCAGTGGGATTGGGAACATCATGATCTGGCCAGGCTGTGAACTGAAAATGGTGGATTTTTCGTGCCTCTTGGTTCTCCTGTAAAACAAATATATTGAGTTCACTGGGTGAAGTGTTTAAAAAACAGAAAAAACAAATTAAACAAACATATGCATACTTTAGGTAGACATTATTTATTCTTGAAAATGACTTACCATTTACTAGACATCTCTACATGCACAAATATGCACATGCGTTCAGTCAACCATCTACACACCAAGACATTGTACAAGATAAACTCTAGGATTAAATTCTGATGGATCACAAAAAGAAACAGTACACTGTCACTTTGAAAGAGAGGTTCATTATACAATAGTTTAAAAATACTTTGGTTGTTTGTTACAGCATGAAATCACCAACAGAAATTTTGAAGTGATGGTTTTCACAAACCTGATCTCCACTCCTAGATAGGGACAGTACTCGATGGACATAGTGAGAATAAGTGTTGACTTTGAGACATGTGATGCTATAGTGACCATATGCCTCGCTCTGTGCTTCATCTGGCCAGTACTTGGCACATTTTACCTTAAAATTATAAGACATTGAGACATACATTAAATAATGGTGAAAGGCCACAAAACCAGTCTGAACACAATGCCTTCAAGAAACAAACAATACATCTTTATTGTCTACTTATGTCCACAACAGCGAAATTTTCCTTTGGTGGGGGCTTCCACGAGCAATAAACTAAGTAAAATAGATTATGGCACTGAAATTAAATAGATTCGTGCACTCACACAGCTCTTGATCGTCCATCTAATACCACCTCTGAAAAAGCTCACTTTAATTGTAACTATAAGCTCCACATATATCTTTTCATTTCGGATAATGCCATGAGATAGGTTTCTGTGACAATCTTTCTACAATTTTCATGCATTCACTCACCTTAGGTGGCTCCACCAGATTGGTTAGCATGACAATCTTTCCACAATCCTCACTCCAAACCATATGCCAGAAATCTGGTATTGTTCCAGGCAGGGGTCCTGTTTCAAACCATGAGCAAAATTTTATTAGCACTTACATTGTTTTTTATTGACTGAAATGTGCCCAGACTACTTGGTCAAATATGGACAAATGAAGGTTTCTCTGATGATAGCGATGACGAAGCCTGTAATGCTAGTCCTCATGGCAGCAGCAGAGAGATCAGCTTTCAAAAGTATGTCACCTTGACCATGATGGTAAAGAAAAAAACAAACAACCAATACCATATATGAAAACCACGATGAATAATATATGCATATATACATATAGTACAAAACTTGTTTCTACCTTGTAGTTTTAATTAATGCTGAGACCACCAAAAGTCCACTGGTCAAGTTTCCACAGCTCTGCTATTGGCCTTGGAGGATGCTCAGGGTGGCGTAGTTGCAAATCTTGACTATTGGCCATTGACACCATAATTGCAGGCCTGGATGTGGGCCGCAGTGTTCTCAATTTTATAATAACTCCGCTTCGCAGCACAAAAAAGGACAACACTAGGCTACCCAGGCAAGAACTCGATCTGCTGCTGTAATTATGTACCAGGGTAGTCAGCGCTGACAAAAGTCAGTTAAGCCTCTCGACAGATAAGAAACTTTCCTTTTCCAAGCTGTGTGGCGGGAGGTCCGTTTTCTTGAAAACTTCAAGGTTTTCTTTGTTTTACAAAGTCACGTATGTTCGGTTGGGTAAAACAACGATCATTGTAAACTATTATTGTTATTACAGATCTGAGGAGGACTGAATTGTGTTGTCCATAAAAAAGAATAAACATCTGTGAATCGGACTATGCCAAGACATATATATATGAACTTTGGAAAACCTTTGGAACTTTAGGAAGCAAAGTATGCATGCAGGTTGAATTATGATGCCTGTCAGTGGAAACAGCCACAGGCTGCAATGTGTGGAGGAAATTGAAAAGATGTGTTGTAAATAATTCTTACATATTTATTGATTTTAGTATATACATTATATATATATTGCTGTATATACGTTATTAATATCTCTGTCCCTTTTGTTTAATTATATTTTGCTATTATCATTATCCTACAATTTCTTGGTTGTGTGGGTGTGAAGGAGTGTTAATGTTTCTGTTGTAGTATTTCATGTGAAAATCCATTATGCGATACAGGTTCATTACATATATATATGTGTGTGCACACATTATATTATGTGTGTGAAATAAATTTGCCCATCTTGATATTTCTTTAAAAGCATAAAACAGCAGGAATGAAATGGTACCAACCTTGAGTTGCTATGTATGCCATGCTTTCTTTGTACCCCTGTTGTATGAAATACACACATTATAATCTATTTTATTTAAAAAGAAATATAAAACATCAGACATAGTTTATTCAATACACAAAGCACACCATTAAACTGACGCAACAACATGCAGTAGTGAACATGACAGTGCCTTGATGAACATGGAGAAGTGACAAGTGAACAGAGAGACAATGATCCACTGACAGTTCACTTCCCATAGGACACTACACCATGTTCACAAATGCAAACTTGTTCATGTAAAATACTCAATAAAATATTTCTCACATCAATGTAGCTGGCATTGATATAGTCTGTGTCATCTCTCTCTATGGGTCTCAGAACAACTCGATTGTTGTCATCTGTAAAAATGAAGGCAAAAGACCAGTGTCCAAAGCTGTTAATCACAGTTAACTCATGAAATTGTTTTTACAATGTGCTAGCTTTTCCACACTAACAGGCTAGACAACACTCTTATGACTGTAATCTAATAGTAAGTAGTCTAGACAACACTGGTACTACTGTGGTGTGTCAGAAGCTGTTTCTTATACATGTACTTACATGGGTACAGTCCCTTGAACCTGTTTTTGCTGATGTTCTGCGGCAGTATAGCATCATTAACTGAGTCACAGAAATCACCTGGTAGCGCCTACAAAAAAAGAAACAGTTCTGGAGATGAAGTTAACATAATATAAATTATATATTATAAATCTAGGTTTTATGTCTGAAGACTAGCACCTCGTTGATTACATGATTCGATATCAAAAACATGATCATGAGAGAGTAGGCAGTCTGGTGATTAGAGCAACATGAGAGAGTGGGTAGTTTTGTGATGAGAGCAACAGAAGAAAGTGGATATTCTGGTGATTAGAATAACATGAGAGAGTGGATAGTCTGGTGATACATGAGAGTATATAGTCTGGTGATTACAGCAACAAGGGAGAGTGAATAGTCTGGTGATTAGAACAACATAAGAAAGCAGATCATCTGGGGATTAGAGCAACATGAGATCAAGTGGATGGTCTGGTTATTAAATCAGCAGTGTACAAATCAGAAGGTGTGCAAACTCAATGCCAGTTAAATCCTAGTTGACCACCCCCTACTCCCCGTAGAAAATTGGAGAAGGTAGAGTAGTGAAAGAAAGGAACTCTTGGTCAGTGTAGCTACTCCTATTTGACCTGGAGAAGGCTAAGAAGGAAACCAGTGAGGGAGATGAGATAAGCACGGTTGGCCCGAGAGAAGCGGGACACCTAACACTTCACTTCCCTAGGGCTGTAAAGTCACGTGACTACATTAATCTTACCTTTTACACCATTGAATCTCCTTATGTATATCTAGATGAAGGCAATGAGTTGGAGTGATGAGTTCTGGTACAAAAGATTTGCCGCTGTTCTGCTCTACTAGCACTGAACTAATTAACAAGCAATAGCTAGAGTAATTATACAGATGCTATACCTCGTATTCACAGGTGAAGCCGTTATTTTCCCCTAGGTGGCTCGTGTGATTTCGGAAGTTCTGGCAAGAGATCGGTGTGGTTGTTGGAGCCAATAGCTGGATAGTGTTAGCATACACAGCATCTTCTTGTCCACCACCAGGTGTTAGACTGCTGGTCTGATCAGCAGTCCCGGTACCAGAGAGACCAATATGTAGGCTGTCTCCCCTGTTCACTCCAGAGTTTGGTAGGGAGAGGGACATGGAGCTGTCACTGTTCCCCCTACTCATCATGGCTCCGCAGGTCTTTTTCAACCTCCTCCTGGAATATGACAATTCAGCATTCGATCAACAGTTTAAGCAGTGAGAAAGAACAACTGCTTTAAGTTGTACTGTACATTAAGAGGAGTAAACACCTTCGTCCCTCTCTTGACTTACATAAATGTATTGTATATTCTGTTCATGATTGACGTCCATGTCCGTCGGAAGCTAAGTGTAATGTAAATAATTGTTCTCTGTAAACTATATCTGGAAAGGATGGACAAGGTGTCAGATCTGAGGTCACGAGAAGGACAGGATTTGTGTCAACTCAGAATGATGTCCAATCTTCATTCCTTTCTCAAGTCAATCATTTCTCAACTAAACCTCACGAACATATGAGTACGCATACACGTACACATGTATGCATGCACGCACGCGCGCGCACACACACACCTGTTCAAGAAGACAGCAGCTCCGGCGACAATGACAGCCACGGAGACAATCACAATCACGGAAATGACGATAGTGCGCATTGGGAAAGACTGAATTTTGGTCGGGAACACACTCTGATGGTTCACACCTGTCATGGGCAATAATATTTCAACAGAGTATGATGAGTCATCAATGATCGTCGTCGTTCTCGTCATCAAGAACATCAGCCACAACTCATCATCATCACCATCATCATCATCCATCCATCCTGATAGTTTGGCATTGTGCAAAAAATGCTCACACACACACACAAAGCTTACCTGCGACTGTAGATGTATATAATAACCTAGGATGTCTATCTGTTGTACCAGGAGTGTTCCAGCCATCTGTAGAAGACATCAGGAAAGGTCCAAGTGTTTCAGGACCAGGTGTTGTGGGAGGGCCATGGCTTACAGAAGGACCAGGAGTTCTCTGTGCCTGGCTTGTAGTAGGAGCCTCTTGTGTGACCGTCACCTTTGGTGTGCTGTGTCTGACGTCGGACGATGTGACCTGGACGACTCTAGTGCTCGTTCTCACCATCGCTGTTGTTGTTGTCATTTTCCCACCTGGCGTTGATGATGTGTACAACAAGTTCGTCAGACCATGAAACCAAAACACTGTACTAGAGCAACTGTTATAGCCACATTTCTTCTTCTTGTCATTCTCTTTCTGGAATTACTATCGCTACTTTGGCTTCTAATGGTGGTGGGTTGCTATTCTAGGTCTATACTTAGTATGCTTACTATAACACTATCACGGCTACTGCTGTACATGGGAAGACAAGATGATCGTCGGATAACAAATATATAGAAGCTAACATATCGAGATGAGACAATAGTACACATGTACCTCCGAATGGAGAATAGTTTGGTTTAATTCCAAAGAAGATTAACTTGGAAAAGTTCTTTAATTCATTGATTATGACAAGAGTTATTTGTCTTTGATACATTCCTCTGAAAATCGTGCAAACTAGGTGTTCACCTTTTGTGGGACACACGCTGCTTTCATTACAGGTTTCGTTTTCAAAGCAGGATGGACACTTTATGCTGCAGTTTTGTCCATACCATCCATGTGCACACCTGCCGCCATCTGGAAGTGAGGTAAGTGAAACACATACAGTCTTCTGGCACTAACTGGAATAAGACAAGAACAAAAGCCACATAACATGTTTGTTTTTGCTCTACCAGGACCTTGCTGCAGCTGTGAAACTTCTCGAAGGAGTATAAGATAATCTCAAAACAGTGAACTCGATTGGCTTCAGTCGATTCGACCACAGAGAACATAAGTTACTCTTAAATGTAAGGACACATTCGTTGCTAACTGTGTGTAAATAAAACCAAATTTTTCTTCTATACCAATTAGTTACGTGACTTACAGAGGTCTGCCACCATTGTTATCAAACAAACAAACAAAAAAATAGTCGCCTTTCGAAGTAATTGACGCATGGATATGTGTGTATGGGTGAACCAAAAAATTCATTAAATAAACTGATTAACATAATGTAAGCAATAATAGAACCATCATTGTCACAAATTGGGTCTCTTTGGTACAACTTGGAATGGTTTGTAAAACTACCAGCCTACCTGACTGTTTGTCAGATTAGCCACTTACGGAGTTTATTGAGACTTGCTTGGATAAATTTCAAGTTTTTGAATAGGTAGGGCACAACATATTAGGAAAGGATCAGTAAATTAAGGTAAAGTCTTTTTTATTGTTTGTTTGTTTGTTTGTTTGTTTGTTTGTTTGTTTGTTTGTTTGTTTGTTTGTTTGTTTGTTTCTTTGTTTCTTTGTTTAAGAGATACAGCCGTAAGTAGTCAGACAGCCGTCAAGCAAGAACACCATCGTTTGATGAAGCCGCCGGAATAGAGCCTGTGGCCAGAGGACAGGTGTGAACGTCGGCGAGAACAGTCTGGCCTCACTGAGGAAGATGCTCACAGGTGTGAACATCGGCCACAGCAGACTGGCCTCACTGAGATACATATGTCATAGGTGGCCAGATTGACCTACCGTGAGAAAAATAGTCCGCCCTAAACCCCGTCACTTGTAATTCACTTTTAAACTCCATCCTTCATTAAAATGTGAAAATGTTACAATAGATAGAAAACTAATTTATGTTGACATGGGTCCACTTTCTCGAAAAATTCACTTATTTCGTGGCTGAATTATCGCAGAGATGATGATTTGGTCGAATCGGCTATTGGCGGTGGTCGAATCGAGGATGGGTTTTGGTCGTGGTCGAATCAAAGCGGGTCAACCTTTCTCGACCCTCTTTGGTCGAATCGATCGGCACCAGTTCTGAACCCATAATATTTCTATCATTGCTAAAGTAATGACAAGAGGGTACAGTGAAATATTTAAATTATTCACCCACAACTGTTCCCTTAACAGAAGACTATCACTACTTGAATCAACATTATACCACATACTAATTTAAGCACCCACATACACATTCATTTACAAACATACAAACAGTTCCTCGGGTAAGAACACTAGTCCACACACCTACCATTGCAATCACCTGTCCACTGGTCACAATTCTGTCCATTCGCGCATCTGCATGGCTGGCAGCCTTTCTCTGGACCCCACCATAAATCTTTGCACCCTGAAATATTGGATGTGGTTGAAAACACAAATATAAACAAACACAGTTGGAGATGTTTATCACCGAGCGTGAGTTTACGTGATTTTTAGAAACAATGTGCCATGCATAGATTTGCCATAATGTGAATTTTTTTTTTCCAGATGACTAAACTGAGTACTCCACCCCCCACCCCCCTCCGCATCCAACAAAAAAAAAAAAAAAAAAGTTAATTAACCGTCTATCGTTCTCTATCTTTCTTAACTTGGGCATAAGGTCTTGCATTTTCACAGGTGACATTACAGCAGCCAACGAAATATAAAATTTAGATATTTATGTCTTTCCCTCCATCACTTTCTTTCTTTTCTCTCTTTTACACACACGGAGAAAAAGTGAGATAAAGAAAAAGAGAGAGACTCCCACACAAATATATGTATGATTATATTTAGCACTTACTGTAAACTTTGACATTACAGAGGCTAATTGAGTTCTCCCTTGCACAGGCAATTTTTATCTTAAATACGTTCACATCTTCATGACAACTGAGGATGATCGACCCAGTGACAGGACCGCTGGGTACAGGTACTTTGCACTTATTCTCGCCAAACATCACGTTGCATCCAGATAGGTAAAATTGTTCACCTTAAACACACGTGTCGTATTATCTAAAAGAAATACGTGTTGTATTTTCTAAAAGTACACGTTCCCCGTATTATCTAAAAAATACATGTGTTATTTTACTTAACAATATACGTGTCCTCTTATTTAAAAATGCACATGTTACACTATCTAAAACACACGTGTAGTATTATCTTAAAAAAATTACGCTAGTCGCATTATCTAAAAATGCAAGCATTACCTAAAAATAGTGTCGTATTACCTAAAAATACACGTGTAGTATATTCATTTTAGAACTTTCTTTTAACTGGCATCCAAAGCCTTGTCCACATGACATTTTAATTAAAAGCTTGCAAGGGCTTTTGTAATAAAATGTTTCATAGGAAGTTACAACTTGCGAAATCTCCTTTATAGAAGTATTGTTATTTAACAATCTTTTTAACAAATGTCATTATCTCTATATTACCCTATAATCCTCTATGTCTATACCTTCTGGAAAGAACAATTCAATATGTTGAAAATTTTCTTTTCCGTTTTTGAATTGTATGTTTTTCCATGACTCATTAATCGGCAGACAACCTGAGAATGTTCCCTTGCGAAGCGGAATATTTTCTGAAAAACAAATAAACAAGCATTTGTCTACATGATCTTTTTTCGTGTTTGTCTAATAATTACACATTTCTTCAATTTCAAAAAAATAGGTTTGTTATTACCATTTTTTCCATTTATTTTTGCCCCTGAGCGTGGAGATATATGTGAGAGCTCACGGCACTATACTTACTAAGATTTTACTTGCATCAAAATTAGTATTTCACCAATGATGTTTATGAACCTGTTTCGATGTACAGATAGGGCGACCACACACTGTAAGTTATGGGGTTATGGACTGATATTCTGGTCTTTCGTTGTTGTTCACAACGGGCAGAACTACATGACCAGACCCTCTTGGCGGTTGTCATCCTCTGGTTTATCCATCATAGCTTTATTGTCGTATTGTAATGACACTTGATTGGCAATAAGACGAACTTGTAAAGGTACTCGTCTTGATCACCTGTTGCGGTACTTATCTACACTTGACAGTAAGCCTGATGAAAATAATTATTCTCACGTACGCCTTGCGCAGCATGTACCGTCCCAGCCATCTTTGCATTCTGAACAGTCCTTCGAGGTCTTGCAGGTGTCCTTTATGGCGCATTTCTCACAATTACCTGCAAATATAGATAGAAAAAAACACATCCCGATTATTTTATTTTTAACATAATTTGAAATAAAAGATAGTTAAGAATGACAGTTTAGATGGCATATTTACCAAAACAGCGTTCTTTGTGGCTTTATTGAACTCACTCGTGCCAATAGACTGATTCATCCATTGTGTGTCTGCACCACCAATGGTCTCAGACTGACTCACCACTTCACTTTGAACAATTCAGTGTCATTCACATTATTTCAAATGCCTTAAATGTTTAAATTTTTTATTCCTGTGATTATAGACAATAGAGACTTAATAGTCACATAAAAATATTTCCATAATTCTGTTTTGAAGAGGTGTAGACTAGATTTTAGCTGTTAGGCATAAGTAGAGATGATGTTTACTAGTACACAAGGTTTGTTAGATAATATTTCGGCCTGGAACTGGAAAAAATGTCTCGGACTGGATTTTAAACAAATTTTTCCTCGGTCATGGCATAAACTAGAATGTTTCGGCCTGAACTCTGCTCACGTACTTTACTACTGCAGCACATACAAGGTTTTGTGTGTAGTTTATGTTTGCTATTTGGACACATTGTCTTAACAGAATCAAATTTCAACACATTACTTTCACACTTATCCTTAATTTTGCATACATTGTATAAAACACAAATCTTCGTCTCACAATCATTAAACATTAAACTAGGGGTTCTCTTGAAACTGATTCACAAAGGATTCACACAGGTCACCTGCCGACTTCTCTCTTCTCTGTTAAAAGTATTATTTCTCGAACGTGGCTTCTTAAAAGCTCTAGTAAATACTTAGTTTCTAGAGTTAATATTAATCACATTTCATGTAAAAAACAAACTCGTCGACAAGAAATATTTGTTAAAAGCCTAGAATACATTGTAGTGCTTCACAGTGAGCAACCCATTCCCGTAATAATACACACACACCTTACTTTCTTTTCACGATCAAAATATTATTTGTCCATGCCTTCAGAACTTTAACTTTACACTTCAGATGCGGCAACGCGAATATTTCTGTTCAATAGATATCGTATGAAAATGATATTCAAATGCACGTGGATAACACCAAAATATTAGAAGAAAAAAAAAGACAACAAAAAACAATAAAAACAAACAAACAACTTTCTGTGACTGAGATTCAGACTGTACCTTTTAAGAAGCAGATGACCATCAGTAGAACCGCGCAGGACAGAGGACTTCCACTGTTATACAGCATCATTCTCTCCAGAGGCAAGACTGTGTTGGTAGCTAACTGACTTTGTGGGATGCTGCAGACTTTTTTGAAGCAGGAAGTTTAACGAGTTCTTGATGGCAAACACCATGGCGCGTCCTTTGGCATGTTTGTAATATTGTACTTCCGTTCTTCACAAGTGGTGTACTAACAAGTACCCCTGATTCATGCCAACAGGAGTTAATAATTCAACGTTAATAATTCACTAACTAGCAGCATCCTACTTTTAAAACACTGAGCCTCATAAAAACATTTTATGAAAAATTCATATTCGAGGAACGTGATATGACCATCAAGAACTAATCACGTGACTGGACATCATTCATACATACATTTGGTCTATGCAACCGCTTTTCACCATCCCTGCTGTGTACGATTCTTCATGTTGTCAGATGAAAGTACTTCTAATAACCATTCGGAACGGAAGGACGGAAGTGATCGTGCATGGTATTAAAGTGACTAATGATTGTAGATAAAGCCTGCAATAACAAGGGAAATTTTTGTCACTACATTAGACCTTAAAAAAAACAACCAACCGCATATGTTAATAATAAACTGTTTGAGTGAAGCTGAATCACGAGATTCAGTAAATGTGTTTATCACCTTTTACATTTTCAGCTTTTGTCAGAGAATGACACTTGGTGATTGATGTTTTGTTGGTGTGACATGTCACTTGTCACTACGCTGCTTGCATCTGTGTCAATCGTGTGTTTGCGTGTGTGTCAGTATGTCTTTCTGAAGTACCTCTCCAAGTTTGTCATATTTGTTGGCGTTTAAATATTTCTGGGTTTGCCAAACCTCTGATTTTTTATTTTTATTTTTTATCTCGATGAAGAAATCGCTGCAACTATTAACTCCTAACGGCTAGAGTTTGTGGTAGGGTAAGGAGGTTAGTGTGTCATTTGGCTAAGCTATAGGTAGTTGCTTATATAACAGTAGGAATACGAGAGTTCATTGCTAGTAAGGCTTTTTGTTGTCCTGTGATGTTCCTTGTTCAGATTCCTTTAATACGGTTGTTTTTTCTTTGTACACTGGGTATCGATGGTGTGATTGACTGATTGGATGATTAAAGAGTATTGAATTGTCCTAGGCAAGGATGTTGAACAGTGAAGATACTGGGGTGGGGAGGGTAAATAAACACAATAAATATTAACTGTTTAAAACATTTTCACAAAAGAAAGTTTAATCGGGTGGTGGCGATAAAAATGTTATAGAAGGGCGACATGCTGGTGATATAATTTATTTCGAAAGATGTCCCGGTTTGTTAGGTCGGTTGATATTTCCTTTCACGAAATAATAATAAAATGAATTGGTTACCTTTAAAAGAGTTGTTAACTGTCAAATGGCTCTAAAAGCTGTGGATCGTCGACTATAAAGATTGATGTTATTATTTAAGTCCTATGCGAGTTAAAAGGGTGAAAAAGAAAGTAAAGTGCATATACAATGAACACAATCAAACTAGACTAATTCCCAGCAAGTTTGAACCTTGTTAATCGACCAAGCGCGGAACAACAATTAGAGATCAGCAGGATGTTATCTCTCACGACCATTGCAAAGCCTGGCTGCTCATCCAGCTCGTGTGTGTTTGCTGGCACTTACTAGCCACTCGAGGAGGTCAGTAGAGGTGCATCCTTAAGCACCATTTGCTGAGGTTATGAGCACTGCAGCAGGAACCAATGGACTAGGGTGACAAATATGGACTCGATGTATTTTACCATCCCCCGACATTTCTGGACCTCTGATCTATGTAACTGGGGAGAGGTTAGAGCTACTGTGTCTAAACCCGGAGGCGTGAACATCATCCAGTTGACTCTGATTACCTTTCTACTTTCAGGATCATGGCAGAAACAGTGGCGATGTCCAAGCTGAACAGCAAAAGTATCAGCTTCCGTACCAAATTCACCCTTTACAAGTTTCTTGTTGTCCCTATCATACTGTACAGCTGAGACACTTGAACCTTGCTCACAGAATCAGAGTAGCGGATCCAGACGTTCGAAACAATGTGCTTCAGGAGACTTCTTCGAATATCCTACATTGAACAAAAAAACGAACGACTTCGTCCGCAGTGTAGTCACCACCATGGTGGATCCCCAGAAGCCGCTGCTCTCTACCGTCAAGCGGCAGAAGCTGACCTTGGTGAAGACGGTCCTCCAAGGGTACGTCGAAGGTTGTCAACGTCGTAGGCTATCTTGGGCGGAAGTTAAAAGCTAGACAAACGAGCTTAATATTTTTAAATCAACAACTTAAAGCTGCATATAGGTAGTAAATGACTCCCTACTCTTACACGTGTGAGCCGGAACAAACGCAATTCCCATCCCCCAAGTTGCTAGTAAATTACTTGTGCCCATCCGGCACTCGAAGAGGTCGACAAAGGTATATCCTGGTTCCTGAAACACCTTTTGTTGAAGTCAGGCGCTCACACCATCATGAATGCAGTTCACTTCAAGATACAAGTGTTTCACTTCCTCCTACACTAACGCGGAAGTGGCGCATGAACGTCTGTTCATAGTTCATCTGGGGTAAGTTTGGTGGGTGTACTTCAAGTGATCACTTTCATTTGTTTCAGTAACTTTGTAAAATATGTCAGAAATGTTAATTGTTTCTGATCACTGGACAGCCATCTATTTTTCATGGAGGCAAGCTGCTGTAGCGGGAGATGTTTGCATCAACTTGTTGGAAGAGGTCAAAGGTTTGCCTTTCTTGTCAGCGACTTTTTCTGAAAAAAAGCCTTTTCTCTTCAATCTACATTTCTATGGGCGCTTTCGCTTTCTTGTGCATTGGGTGACTAGTTGGTCTTTTAAACTTCGCAGCTTGGATGAGTGTCTGGGTGTCGTGAACCTCGGGGAATGGGTACGCGAAGAGATCAGAGGTTGTCATTGCCACTGCCTCAGGCTAATCACACTCTCGACACCTCTACCAACTCAACATTTACTTGTACGCAATCACACTAAATTGCTAATACTGATTCAAACGATTCAGATTTCATCCATTCTTTTGGCCATTTTATGCTTTTCCAGATTCTTTGGGACATAGCAACAAGGCTTTTGCTCTTTCATCTCCACTCTGCTTCAAATTTTGCTAGAAAATCAACACGAGGGGATTTTCCTTCCTTCAGCTTACAGACAACACCTATCAGAAAAGTATTTGCCGACTAGTGTTCCGCAGTTTTTCTGTGCATGAAATACGAGGGTCAGCCAAGAGAAAGCAGGAAAAGAAATGGAAGGGAGGGACTTCAGCAAGCAGGTTTTCAAACTGATGGGTGACAGCTAGCTCCTGACTCAATTAGAAAACAATCTGTCTTTAAGTAGAAGATTATAAAAAGATTTCTCAGTAAAAGGTGTCTGTCCGCAGGGCTGGACGTCGGGGGTTTCCTCCGGTTTCCTTTCCCTCCTTCTCCTCCCACATAGTGCGAAATCGCCGAAAGGTGGAAGCACTTTAATTCTCTATAAACCTACCAACCAACCAACCAACCATTAAACTGCCGGCGCGTCGAGGGTGGCCGAGCCGCACCTGTCTAGCAGTTTAGAAAGCGGAAAAAGAAAGGGAGAAGATCATATTAACTATCGCCGACCAGCAAGCGTTTATATATACACGGGCGTTTATATGTATTGGTGATATTAATAGATAACTGTCCCTGAACTCCATATTATTATATTAGCACTAACGCGAGCTAAGCTGTGTCATACCGCGAGAGAAACAAGTGCATGGCTTGTGACACCGTACACCGTACTTTAGACATTGCGGCTTTGAATGTGATGCTATCGTTTAATGTACACTCCTAAAACAAACATATACATGCTTTTCATGCGAGGCTTTGAATAAATACCATTTTATTGCTGATGAAAACTCGATCTTTCCACGTCCTTTTCTGCCATGTTAGTTCAAATCCATACAAAAAACTGTGGCAGGCTTTAAAATCTTGTTCTAAAATGTGATAGATTACCACGGAGTATATATAATACTATATAATGTAGGGCTTTTAAGAACGAAAGTAAATGAGTGACCACGCTCGCTTCACGTTCGCGCTCTAACACTACTTCCGCTAATAGTGGGTGGGGGGGGGGGAGTTACTGCGTTTCAGTTCATTGGTCACTTCACAGTCAATATTGACCAATGAAAATGATTTATTTTATATCTGCCGTGCTTTGCATCGTCAAGCAACGGAATAAACTGAAACGAGTTCTTTCCACCAAAAGCTGAGTAATTTTTCAAGTCCAGTTTGGAGGTAGGGGCATATAAGCTATACAGCTTAATGGTTCATTATATCTTTGTTATATTTCTTGTGCTTGTGGTGAGTTCTTGTCAGTTGTTGCGGACACATTTTATTCCTCAAAAATCAAATAATAAACTTCCAATCGACGGAGGATTGCCTGAGAGAAGTATAATAAATAACTCGATCAGTCTTGTCGTTCTTGTCCTACTGTGCTTTTTTTAAAATTGTGAATTAGAGATTGCTGGACCTTAGTGAAAGCACAGAGTGTTGATCTGTCTATAATCATAATTCTTTTTCACGTTAAATGATGTTTAAAAACACATTTTATTGTTGGTGTTGTTACAGTTAATAATATGCATAAGAGCTCAAGAAAAAAAGAAGAAAGAACGGCATTAGATAAATATTTTATATTGGAAAACTTTTTTTTAGAGAAGGACGTCTCATTTACCCCTAAAGCATTAATTGTCATATGAAGAATTTTGGTAAAGATACACGTACAGTTGTCATTAACCAGAAAAGTATATATTATACAGTGATCACGCTAAAAATAATTATGGCAAAAAGAATTTCTTGTCCTCCTGAATCAAGTTAGCTCTCTTTATAAATGATTTATTCTGATTATTAGAATCAAGATGTTTCTAAACACTTGATATTTTAATTGATTGTAATATGGCATGATGAACAGGAAGAGTAAATTTTAAGTATCATGTTAAATTTCACACTGATTGTTTTTATTTCCCACTTACATGTGCCAGTCGCTGTAGATTATCTAATAAGAACTAATTTTACTAATCATAGAACCCTTATCCTCACAACAAAGATTGTGCTGCAGTTTGGGAGTAGTATTATATTATTCTTGTTATTCGCTTCTCCTTTGCATTTTTCTATATTTGATTTTATTCTTTGTTAGTACTGTTATTTATTCTTTTATAGTTCATAGGTTATTTGTTTGTTTTCCTGTCCCTCATATGCTGTCCATATTTTGTTCTTGTTCGTAGGCGCTAAGAGCATGCTCCTTAAAAGTGCGAGTATGCGCTTTTCAAATTTTGCATTTATTATTATTAAAGCATTCTTTGCCTGGATAGGCAATGATCAAGATTTGTAATTAAAAAAGTTGATCTCCAGCTGACTGCCAGCTGATTTTTTTCTGTATTTGGATTCAAGCCTCTCCTTTCAGTGTCATCCCAGTTTTAGATCCCCTTTTCTTTGCCCAACTCATCATGTTTGTTTGTCTCATTTCTATGTACAGATATCCTTTAATGAAAGGTGCTGTAACAGGGTGAAATGCTTACTGCTTTGTTGCTCTTGAACAGCCTTGATATAATTGTTCTTTATACTGATGATTACATGTAAGTTCTACTTGCAAGAAAAAGATATAGTCATGTTCACTTGTAAATGGGTATCTAATAGTTTACACCAACCCAGCAAGTAATAGACTTTATCAAGGTCAGGCAGCCAGGCCTGTTAACATAAAAATGTTGGTTTCAGGTGCTCTTTCCCCCACCCATTTTAGTTTGAATGCAGAAAGTATCCATTTTGCATTTCTCTTGACTGCTAGATGTCACCAATTACATTATGTATATCAGTAACTACAGTTCTGTAGTTATTTAGTAATATACCGTCAAGTTAAAAAGGCATTAATGTTTTGATAAAATAGTGTATAACTGAGCAAATGATGACAACTGAGCACATTATCATACAGATATTTGGGAAAACACAATTTCATTTTTCACCTACAGAATGGCGGCAGCAGATTATTGGGAGTTTTGTTTTAATCTTATAGCAAGACTGCCTTTAGAAAAAAGAATCTCCTTCTAATATGGTCCTTTTCTGCAACGGTTCTTATCTCGCATAAAGAGTTGTTTGTCCTGAGAACTTTCAAAATTCTACCCACAAGTAAAGAGTCAGAGCTACTACCTGTACTAATTATGGTCTGGTGTCAAGATTTTCGGAGGTGCAACACAATATTTACAATTGAGTTTGCTTAAGGTATTCAGAAGTTTGAAGAACTATATGTTTGTCAAACATGACATTATGTGTAGTTTAAATATTCACCCTTCAGTATAATTCTTGTTGCAAGTGACCATAATGGCAGATATAGCAGTTCGTCAGCCAAAGTCAATGACCAGACCCAAAATTTGGAGCGATGAAGTGGAGGAAGCGTATCGATTTCAAATTGCTGGATACCGTGATGAAGTTGAATACAAGGAGATCCAGAAGACTGATCATGTAAGATGTTATCCAGCCATTAAGCAGGGGAACTTGTATGGATGAGAGTGAACAAATATACAGTTGTTTGTATATAAAAATTAGGTTTGAGTGGGTGCAGTGTTAAGTCAAATCAGGCAAAACATTTTAGATAGTAAATGAATGATGTTACACGTACCAGTCATCAACCTTTTTCTTAAGGCTTGCCACTAATTCTAATGCTCTTATCATATGGTGTATTTACTTTCAAACATCTTGTAAGTAGGGCAGTTGCATAGTCAAAGGTTCATGTATCTAAGCTTTATGTAATGGGCAATGTGTGTGTTCTTGTTTTTAAATGTGTTGTATTTTAATGATTCATACTGTCATCCAAAAATAAATGTTTCAGGATCATTGAATTAACATTAACATTCCCAGAGCACAAATGAAGATAAAAGTAAGATAGAGTCAGTTATGGTTAAGGTCAAGTTATAGTCAGGGTCAAGTTAGAATTATTCCAAACAACTAAAAAATCAATCATAACAGCATAAACTCTTGACATTTGATCTCTTCTTTGATGTAATCATTAAATTAAAATCTAATAAATGGAAAAATGTTAATCATGTTTCATTCAAGGTGCAGATAGATGCATAAAGTTAATTGTGTTTCATATTGAACAGGTTGACAGATGGCCACACAATGGATACATAAAGAAGCTGGTGCGAAGAGATGGGTACTTCTACTATTACAACAAGACACGAGAGTGTCCAGACAAGGAGATCCACAAAACCAAGATGTACAGCTATTAGAAATGGCTGCTGCTGGTGCAGGCATCAAAAGGGGGAGGAGGAAAGGGGTAGGGAGGGCAATATAAACAAGGGTTGAAATTCCAGTGAAAAAAAGCAAATGAAGCAAGAAGAGATTTTTTTTTCATCATCCTTTTTAGCTGTTTGTGGTGTGTGCTATGTAAACATAGTTTCGAACACTTTTATCATTTTTTACTTAGGTGTGTGTGTGTGTCTTTATGAGCATAAGCTAAAAAAGAAAAGACCAAAAAATGTGAATTTATAAAACAAGGGAGATAACTGGACATTACCCTTTTTGTGCTGGAAGCAGTATATGATATTTGGCATTAAAGTTTTCATTGTTCAGAAATGAAAACACTTTTACTTGTCTAAGATGAACATGAGAAATGTTATTCCTTGCTTTTTCATATGCATTTATTGATGAAATTCTATAGTATCAACAATTAATATTAATTTTCTTCAACAAATATCTAGCCATATTTGTTCCAGTGATTCCACTATTGAATCCTTTCAACATGCACTGACAGCGCACCTTTTCCGTAAACATTACATCTAACAACCTTACCCATAATGTCAGTCCTTTTTCACACCCTTCCTTTTGAATATCATGTTACTCTCAGCTCTTGTTCTTTGGTTCCTCTTTGTGTTTCTGTATTTGATTTTATTCTTTGTTTAGTACGGTTGTATTCTTTTATAGCTCATATGCTATTTGTTTGTTTTCCTGTCCATGTTTCGTTCTTGTTCTTAAGCACTAGAACCATGCTTTTTAGGAGTGTAAGTGTGCGCTATACAAATTTTGCATTTATTTATCATTATGTGTTGTGCATTTATTGACAAGTCTTTTGCAATACAGCCTTGTACATTCTAAAACTTAACAACACTTTTTCATCATTCAATTTTTTTTTGAAAGCTTACATGAACATAAATCAAACTGAGATGGAAAAAAGATACAAGCAAATGACTTGTATTTAGACTATTCTTAAGGGACTAAAGGTGTGCACAATTTTTCTAATGATTTGGTAAAGTTCAGTGCAAGGAACTCCCTATCAAGGTGAACACACCCCTTCTGTTTCTGAGATTCATACCTAAAAAAAAATGTGCAGAGAAAGAAGGCAAAATTGTTACATCATGTTTATGCACAGATATATGACTAAATAATATAGTCCCAGCTCTCTCATTGGCTAAGACTTTCACAATATAAATTTAAAACTGTATACACCTGCTTCAATCATAGTTATAAACACAACTTTAATTTCATGTTCAAATTTTATCTGTCAGGGTATTGCAATGGAAATAGTGCAACAGAAAAAAAACCGAATTTGAGTAAAAGCTTAAAAAGTTGAAAAGAACAAAATATTTCAGATTTCTGAAACTGGAAGGCATGAACAAGATTCTCTTTAATCAAAGCGTACAAATATTGCACAAAAGATTTTGAGTTAATTTAGTTTAGTTTGTTCCTTGTTATTCCTCGAGGACCATAGGGCAGCAACAACCCCTCACCAGCGAACCCAGTTTTGGGTAGAACCCCTCAGTTGGGCCCATGTGGTTCCGACGTCTTTTGCCTCGCTCTCTACTGTTCTTTTCCAAGTCTGCTTTGGTCTCCCAACTCTCCTCTTCACCTGAGGGTTCCAGTCAGGTGCCTGCCTGGCAATGGTGTCAGCTGGTGTGCACAGGCTGTGTCCCATCCAGCTCCATTTGCTGTTTGGTGTTTGATACTGTTGTTGTTGTTGTCTTGGGTTGTCTTGCACATAATCCAGTCTAAGACCTTCAGGAAGATTGTTGGTGATAATATGCAACCCTGTCTTACAAGCTTCAAACAAGCTATCAGCAGGATTTTGTTTTTCTAGTGCATTTTTTCCCACTTTCACTTAACACATTATAGTAAAAACAAAAGAAAAATAAAAAAAATATGCAACAATAAGTTCACTCGTATATTATCGTAAATAAAATGTGACAATATAAGTAATCATACACACGACCTTATAAACAATGTGCTCATGATATTATTCCTGGCAAAATCCAGCTATATTTCTTCTCTTTAATAAAACTGATACTGTTCATAGTTTTTAAGCATCTTTGAAAGAATAAATTGATGAACACAAGTAAAATTCTCCTATCTCTCCCTTATACCTGCCACTCAGCAACTCATTCCTCTTTCAACAACAAATAATCTTTAAACAACAATGGAATGTCTAAGGAGGAGATCATTGTGCTCATGGGCGTGTGCGTGGCTTGTCGAATTGCCATGAGATGTCTGCGAACAGAAACTCGACATGCAAACAGTAAGCTTGGGGGATGACTGGTCAAAGTGGTCAGCAGGGCTAGCGCTTCCTTCTCTTGCAGCTGCTGCTGACAACAGTCTTTGAGGGTTTTCAGCTCACTTGCACTCACAAAGTAACCGCAGTCCAGAAACAGTTTCATGTTTTTTACGCTGCTGGAGCTCCACAAGGCAGAGAAAAAGGAGTTTGAGCAGTGTTCATGGTAGTAGATGTGGCCCTTCAGTTTCTCTGTACAGCAGCCAGCACGAAGGAGCTGAGCAACAATCTGGTGGTCGTTGTACAGCAAGGCTTGGTCCATGGGAGTAATGAGCTCATTGTTCAACATGTCCAAGTCACAGCCAACTAGTACAAAGAAAGAATAAGATATTACAAAATGATCTGTTCACAGCTGGTAAAATATGCATTAATGACTTTATGAATTTGGTTCATGTTTCCCATGATGTCATCCAGAGATCCAGAGGCTTACGTTTATTGTTCCGTTGAGCGTTGGTTTTTTTTCCTTTTTTTTGGTAGTCTTTCATGTGCAGCACACTGAGCTTGCATCCACACAGGGAAATGTGTTTTACAAATTCAATCATTATTACTAATTGATTTACTGTCTGATAAATAATGGTGGATGTCACAATAACAATGATATTTTTACTCTTAACTCTGATAGTGATGCCAAGAACAAAAGTGGTTATAATAATTTTATTGCTGTATGCTAGTAGGTGGACTTATAAGTCCTTGCAAGATGTAGCAGAGGTGCAATGAATTGCTGGCACTCACTGTTGATCATGAGCTCCACACAAGGGAGGCTACCGCCACTGACAGCATGGAAAACAGGAGTGCAGTTCTCACAGTCAAGTGAGTTGATATTGGCACCAGCTTCCAAAAGACACAAAGCAATGTCTGAAAAAAAAAAATTAGTAAAAAAAAGACATAGACCAATAACAGGCCATTGAGCACTTTACTATAGTATGTTTATGTGTTAAAAACAAGTATAAATAATTATTGTTTCTCCTGACAAAAATAAAAAATCAATTTTTGTAATAAACACAGTTCTGGTCATATTGTGCTCAGAACATTGCGACGTTCAAAATCAGCATGTTTTTCGCTGGTGCAGAGCGGGAGAAAAACCTTGTATAGATTAAGTGGAGAGCCCAAATTAAAATTGTTCCTCAGATGAAAGAAAAAATGGTTAAAAATATTTTTAATCACTGCTTTTCTTTCACTGATACTGCTCATAAATCTAGCCACTGGTCATACATTGAAATTACATGCTGAAGAAGAGCAGAAATCAGCGGTGTGTCACTCTTGGTGGTGTTGACTGGAATGGAGGTTGGTTCTGTGCATAACACTCACCATACAGTCCCATTCTACAGGCTAGGTGTAGCCCTGTCTCCATGTAATGGTTAGTTAGCTTGACCATGTCCTTGAAGGTGAGAAGCATTTTGACAGTCTCAAGGTCTCTCTGAAAGTTGCAATAACAAGTCATGAAGATCTTATGATCTTTCTTTAGCAATGTTGTTATTATAGATAGTAATGTTGTAAGCTGTTATAATTTTCATTTATCTGCAGCAGCATTTTAGTATGTGGGTGTCATGAATGAACATGTTTCTGAATTCACTCACTTATTCAAGACAACTGTACATTCTTTCAACAAAGAACACAATGATTGCCTTTGGCTGTCCAGGTAATGAGTATTGGCTACCTGACTTTCATGAGATGACAAATAACAAAATCCACTACTTATGACCAAATGGACAACTACACTTGGCACATTACTGGATAAATACCAGGCAGCAGAATGATCACCTTGTGATGTACAATTAATGTAAATATTCTAAATCACAATTTGACATGGTTCACCTTCACGTACAAAAACTGATGTTATTAATACTCTAATGAACTCGAATGATTAGCCTATCAAACAAGTTAAGCTCAATCAGAGCTGAACCACCAGTAATCATCAAAGGCATTAAAATACCATGTCCCATGAACTAAATCATTCTCATTACTGAGCACTAATTATATTATTCAATCTGAGTCTTCACTCAGTTAGATTTCTTTAACTGGTCAGCTTTAGCAAACAATGTGCTTTGGAGAAAAATGTGTTTCAAGTTCTGACTGCCTTGAACAAATCTGAAACTTGTATACAGTACTTGTTTTATGGCCATGTGAAGGGGGCTGTCTGAAGAGTTGTTAGAACTGAGGCTGTTCCATGCCCAGCCTTGGTTGACCATTTCCTGCAAAGCTTTCCAGTCACCTGCAGCAAGCCCAAGATCTCACACTATGTATTACTAGTGCTGACTTGTGGAACCATTAGCTTAGTCAAACAGCTATGTCACAACCCCTACAAATACAATAGAGATTAATGAAAAATTAGATTACAGATCTTGACATCCATTGCAACAGAGTTGTAAAATAGCCACTAAAGGACAAGATGCATTATAAATCACTAACAAAAGCAATTTAAATTACCATGGAAATAATTGAAGAATTAAAGACATGAAAAAATTATTATAGATTTGCAAATACTGGTGTCAGCTGATGTGTATTCCTTTCTCATTTGCATTCCAGGAATCATGCCTGTCAGAAGTTTTTCTGTAGTTATGAAATGGGGTTTTTTTCCCAAAAGCATTCAATTAAGCAGATTTTGTTTTTATCCGGGACAGAATGAGGGAAAGAAGAAATTACATGAGAGATAATGGAAACTAAAGGGGGGATAAGTGGGAAAATAGACTATAAAATGAAAGCTGAAAATAAGACTGTATTGGTGAAAATAAATCAGTGTCCTCACTCACCCTTCATAATGCTTTGCTGAAGTTTTTGTTGCTTGCATTGTGTGTCTGCATTATCTGCATTCTCTGGCCTTCTTAACGGCGTTGAAGACATTTTCCTGGCAAGGCACTATGAATTAAGCTTCAGGGAGATATTAATACTAGAAATAAAAACAAATGTCGTCACTAGTGAAATAGAAACAAATTGAGAACCCAGAGAACTCCCTAACTGTAATAATAAACTGTGTTTATGAAGTTGGCAAATTCAAACCAAAGTTAAAATCTGATAAACAGTAAAAGAGTATTCAAATAATCTGTTGATGTTGATGAATGCACGAACAATCAGCTAGAAGACAATAACACTCGGGACGTTTGCGGGATTTATATTTCCTCTTATCTGCTCTGAGGGGAGGGGACGGTCGTTTGTATATCTAAATTTTATGCATCGAAGCATCGATGTCTTTATTCATAAGAAAAAGTATAATCTTCACAATTCTCATATAGTCATCAATATATATGCTGTATAGAATGTATCACGGCGTGAAAACCATATCGAGGAATTCATAATTTACTCAAACTATATTTATTACACACTGAAAATGTCTACATTATTAAAACTCGATGCTATGCAAAATATTCTGCTTTTGTGGTCGTTACAAGCTGAACCATGATCGAAAGGATGGGACTCTAAGGAACAGTCTATGGTCTGTTTACAGACACCGCAACGAGTGGTCGCGCTTGTAACCAGGTTACAAAAAACATCACATGCACCATGCAGGGTAAGTTAAGCAAATATATACAGTTACATTTTTACATTTTAAAAAACACACAACGTACTTGCATGAAAAGATAACCACAGAAACCGATTTTCCCCAGCAGCTGATTAAAACCCACGCTACGCTTTGATCGCCTTGACCTAGTTTCTATAATTAGGCGAATCATGTGACCCCATAAATGTGTCGTGCACTCGTCTGCATAAGGACCGTTACATGTGACGTCATCAAAATGTGTGTGGAGGACAGCTAGCCTCGGATCGCCCAGTCGCCGTTTTTGAATGGGTGTAGTTCGGTGCGGCGTCTACGATCGAAATGATTATTTTTGTCTTAAATGTTGCCCGTAGAACGCTCATGCAGTTGCTCGGATCTACTCAGGGTCCTTCATACTATACACGAAAGTGCGAAATCTAAAACAGACATAATGCATATGAAAGGGCTTCAGCAGTCCATGTTACCGATTAAGTTGTGCAAACCCAGGACATACCTATATATACTCCTGTCTGAATCCTTCTATATATAACGCGCTAAGTATAATTGCATGGATGAATGACTAATGAGCTATAACTTCTGGTCTCTCTCTCTCGCATTGTGTATGTGTGTGACTGTAAGATCACGGACTTACATTCATAGATATCACGTGCACAGTCCACATCGAGAGCGTATACGTACGCTAATTAGACTGGGAATCAACTGTAGCAGGAATCTGTCAAAAACAAAAACGCGAAATTATGCCGCCCCCTTGGAGCTACGCCCCTAGTCACCTGCTTACTGTGCTTATTGCGAAATACGCCACTGGTCAGACCTAGGTTCGTGCCCGTTTCTGTTATCACATTCTCCATTTTCGAGAAATTTTAAAATAACTCTCTCACTCCTCCGCGTACCTTTGAATAGTCTCCCTTGTAGAGAATGCCTAGTTTCGATTTCTAAAAATAGAACATGACTAGAAGGGACTTTCCGCTATGGTCGCCATTTTATATGTTTCATGTAATTTCTTTACTGTTTTGTTTCTTCCCGACATGTGTGAGTGAACTGGTATTCTTTAAATTCCTTTAAATGTGTTCTTAATCCTATTACAGGCTCTAGACATCGGAGGAGATAGCCTAAAGACAGCTTTCTTCTTTACTTCACGTCATTATTTTGCTGTGAAATACGATCCGTTGGTTTTGGTAGTGTAGAGAGAATGTATTCTATTAAAGAAAAGTTGATTCTTTGTATGAATGTATATATATAAGCTACATAATTATATGTTAACCAGTTTATACTGATTTTTTTATATCAGATGTGTAGGAGATTGTCAATTTTTATTTTGTTCATTTTTATTTTATTTTAATCTGTGTAAGAATTGGTAACAGATCAGCGAATTCTGACCCGGAGCAGTGCGA
The DNA here is from genome assembly GCA_004794325.1 of Pomacea maculata. Taxonomy (NCBI): domain Eukaryota; kingdom Metazoa; phylum Mollusca; class Gastropoda; order Architaenioglossa; family Ampullariidae; genus Pomacea; species Pomacea maculata. The sequence goes on along the minus strand of SRHC01000370.1, from coordinate 76,343 downwards.
TACCACAAAGACCGCATCATTGAATTTCTTACGTCCCTAAGTCGGCTGAAATGAGTGGCCTCTCCCATGGATCAGGCAGCCAGCCTGCATCAGGAGGCCTCGTTGGGAGTATAGCAGGAGGATTCGAACTTATTGGATCAGGTGTGGGAATGGCTGGTGGAGCTGGTGTATCTCCCCCAACCAGCAACATTGGCGGCTTGAGCATGACCGATGTAACTCTGGAACAGGCATTGCTGCGTATGCAAGATATGGCACGAGAAAATGCAGAGCTGAGAGGTGAGTTTGCTATGTAATGACTGGCAAAAATTTTACTTCAACATTCCAAAAACTATGATCACAAATGACAATACAGTTCTGACCCACCCATTCCTAACTTATTCTGCCATTGTTTTTTCTTGTTCTGACTAATAATACTTACAAAGTATTATGTAACTAGCACTAATTAATGCCTTCTCCCTATCCTTGATTTGAAACTTTTGGTTTCAAGTAGTTAATATTGATGTTTACACAAAAATGTGAATAATCCTCTTAAAGTATTTGCTGTCAACATACAATGATAAAATCAAAAAGTGTCCTTACCGAGTGATATTAAAAGAGGATCAACAAGAGAGCTCACTGCTATTTGATAGCTTGAAGTCTGGCAGTGATCATGGCATGCAGGGCCACTCCCCCTTTGGCAAAGTAAACATTGTTATATTCTTGGATGTGCAGTGCCTTTGTTTTAATGATTGTATACTGGCAACTTTTCTTTAGCACATGTGACTGTATGCACACATACACACATATTGTCAGGTATATACCCTTGCATACATGTGAGAAATAGAGCTTGAAAACATATTACAAAGTGGCAGCTTCTCTAATTTAGCAAAGAAAAATGTTTTAAATATGCGTTACCAGTTTCTGGAGGAGCATACACTCCATAGTTCCATAGTTTCATTGAAATGACAACACAGATCTCACTTTGTTGCCACCTAGCAGACACCTTGATTGCCTTTGTTCTTCCTCCCAGAGATTTTTATTTGTGTAGCAGCTATGGTAAATGTTGCAGGAGGAAGATATTTCATTACATCCTGAAGCTTCCTTGTGATTTCTGGGTGTTTTGCATGTACTGTTTTTTCTCTTGAGCAACTTTCAGCATTTTTGCAGAAGGATTTTTACTTTCACTTTGAGCACTCAGTTTGAAAGGGACATTTCTTTCTTGCTAGTTTGTTTTGATGTTAAACTGGATAGTTTGGGGGAACAAGGTGACATAGAGTTAACAAAAATCAGTGGGTATCAGCTGTGTCTCCAAAGAAGAGGAACCGATTGAGAGTAAATAATAAATTTCTAAAGTGCTTAAAAGGGATTTTAAATAAACTGTCTACTCTTTTCCAGCTTTATTTGAAAATTTGTCAGGTATTGCAGTCATGGTAAATAAAATGGATGAATATTGTGTTTAGCATTTATTTTTTGTAATATTTACCCCATTCATCACATTTTACTGGTTTTTTATTTTCTTTCACTTGCTCCTTTTGTTGAAATATCCTTTTGCTGTGGTAGTCTTCACTTTACAGTTAGTGGTGCTAGTGGATTCAGTACATTACAAGCGGTTGGAACTGCATACCAGGTCTTCTGGTAGTGCTTGTTCAATGGGTTCATGAATTAGCGTGGCTGAAAATGGTCAGAGCAGAGAGCATAGTCTGCATGCAGTCCTGCTCCCACTTCTTGAAATTTTGCATCTATGGAAATGACAATGCAAGACTATACTGCAGCATATATGGAAGAATCAATGATAAATGCAGCCTATTAAATCTGGTAAAGAAAAGAAATGCTGTTTATTTACCTCTCTTTATCTTTGAAAACCTTTGGTTCGAGAGTTTTGACAACTTGGGGCTGCACACCATGACCAGAGATCTTTGTATGAACAATGATAGTCTGTAAAGGAGGGAGTGGCCATTGTGGAATGTGGGACAGTATACTTTTCTGCTTCAGTTGGCTGTCTTGTTAAACCTCTTCAGTGTAATTACCAGTGATGTTAAATAGCTATAACTGCTGATATTTGCATGAAACAGCCAGAGCTGCATTTCATGATGAAATGACAAAAATTAGCTTGGGTTTATGATGCTTACAATGATTTGCCCTTTTGTTGCTGACATTGCATTCAACAGCCAGCCATCGTTTGTGATACTCCACACCAAGAGAAAAAAAAATAAGGCTATACCTGAGCAAACTTCCAGCTCAATAAGCAGAAAAATTATGTTTGCTAGCAGCAAATTCTTTACCCACAACTTATCATTTTTGCTGTTACAAGCATTATACTGCTGCTCCACCAGACCACCCAATATTACCTCTTCACACTTGTCTTCTCACAAAAGAAAAAAAAGTTCTTAATTTTTTTTCTATTTCTGTTTAAGTGTTGACAAATGTTTGGAAAGGTTTCTGACAAACACTGTTTTATGGAGCTATTTTTGGAGGGTTGTTTTTTTTTGCACAGATTACTTAAAAGAGAACAATGAAATGATGAAAAAACAATTTGAAACACTTTCCCAGTGGAAACAACGTGTTCATGATGCTAATGTAATGAACCGTGAAAAGTTTGAGCAGACCCGCGCCCTCATTACATCGCTACGTGAAGAAAACAAGGAACTCCAAAAGAAAATCAAAGAGTATGACAACAGAGAGGTAGGAGCAGATAAGTCATCATGGCTGCCTAAATTCTACCATCATTGGCATAGCAAGTCAACTTTTGCAGTGACATAATGCAGAATGTCTGTAGATGTTACAGATATAAAATACCTCAGATCTGTTGAAGCAATAGTGATCAAAGTAAAACGTTTATTGGAAAGTAACAGCAAGGTTTTACAAGAAAGATACTTTGTCTCATTTAACAAAACTGCTAGAGATATGATTGTGTTGTATAATATTTTACACTAGAGGCATGAGGCGAGAAGCCTCTATTACAAATATGAAAATCATTACAGATATTAATTTAATAATAAGAGAAAGAATATTATGTAAAAAGTATTTTTCTTCCAATGTCATTATTTGTCTTTCGAGTCCTGTTTTTGCTATTCAGAATTACATTAAGAAAGGATAGGCCACTGTTAGAATGTGGATATCTTCACGGTGGTATAGTGTTTGTATACTAGAGAAACTTTATGTTTTGGTGGAAAACAGTATTACATGTGCACACTTTCTGGAAAGTGTTTATACAGCATTGTGTGTTTTGTAGTTTTGTAGGCCAGTTAAATATGGAGAATGAGATATTACTGACAGTGTTGTTTGAGGCCTCTTTATGCTGTTCATAGGATGCACAAAATGGGAGAATCAAAACACTGGAATCGGAGTTGAGTTCCATCAAGTCAGCAAAGGCTTTCAGTGACCAACTGGCATTTAATGTGGTCAAACAAGCTGAAGAAAAAGGTGTTGAGTTTAGAGATGACGAGATGCACATGAAGGACACAGTAAGTTGTAGGACTGATAAATAGTGTAACTCTTGACCTAAACTGTCACATTTTGGGAGAAATCACATTTCAGCTGGATAAGGGAACTGCACTTCAACTAGATGTCCAGATTTATATTTTCATAAATTTTTGAAAGAAACAAACATTGAATCTGAAACATCCTGGTTCGCCTAGGATTTAGGGTTTACATTTTTGGCACACAAAAAAGCACGAGAGACATTTCTTACAAGTTGGTAAGTGAAAAGACCTAGCAATTTTTTTTTAAATAAGAGGGACCACTTTTATCTGTCTAATATTCAAACATAGGAACCTGGAAGATAATGATTGTTATTCAACATTTTACAATATGCTGGGCATTGGAGGAGAGTTTAAACCACTCTTTATTTGATTTGCATGCCTGTTCTCTCAATCTATAATATCTTTGTTTTTCTTCTAGAAAGAATCTAATGAAAGATTTGTGTAGAGCTATTTATTGTGCTGCTTCATTTCTGTTGGTGACCATTTCAAGGCCAGTATATATAAAATCTTGTTTATAGCTAACTGGAGTCTTTTGTTCAGTGCACACCAACAATTTATATTTTAAAGGTGTACGTTGCTAGTGTGGAGAAAGAGGAGCGGATTTTGGAACTTGAGGCTGATGTAACCAGCCAAATTCAGGAAATAGAGAAGCTGAAGGAAAGACTGTCCCATCTGGAGCATGAGAACAGCCAGTTTCGACAAAACACTGAGCAGCTTCTAAAGGACCTGGAAAATGTGAGTGTAGTATATTTGTTGTGGATAAGGCTGATGTTCATTTGTCTAATTTCATAGAAACACTGCTAAATACTTTATATTGCAATCTTTGCTGTGAAACTATCAGCTTATCAGTCATTTATTCAGTATTTCTTGGGGTCATCACTTTTGTTGTGGGCTGTCCTTAGTTATATTCTACTCCCAGGATGTAGTAGTGAACTCAGCTCACTCTTATTTTGTCAAAGGTGGAGTATGGACAGTCTTGGGGGCAGTTCTACTTGATTAAATAACCATTTATTATTGTTATTGCTATTGTTGTTAGAAGGTCTTGTTGTTGTCTAAAACTTGAAGAACCATCACAACAAAATCATTGTCCTGCCTGCACTGCAAGCAATTTGCAGAAGTGATGAAAAATTGTGAAAAGTGAAAGTGTAATAGAAAATTAAAGAAGTTTATAAGCTTATAAACACTAAAATAGAAAAATATGAGAACTCATTGTATAATAGAATTTGATTTAAAAAGTTTATCATTACTTTGTGAATCTATGTTTAAAAAAAGTTAAGAGATCAAGTGGTGCATGGATGGCTTCACTTGTTTTTTCATGTTACACGATGCTTGACACTTACATATTTTATTGTAAAAGAAACTAAATAAACCCCCTGTTTTATTTATTCTGAATCCTGTGCACCTGAACTGGAAAGAATCATGTCCAACAATTGCAAAATTTAGTGTTTGTGATCACTGCCAATACAGTCACTGGTCTTCTCCATTCTCATTTTGTTGTGTCTCATGCCCCCTGCAGACTCAGAACTTGAAGCAGCAGATCCAGCAAGAAAACCAGGAGCTGAGGCAGGAGACAGTCAACCTCCAGCTGCAACTGCAGTCCATGCTGGCCGAGACCAAAAATAGCCTGAAGCAAAATCCTGTTTCTGACTTGGCTGTCTACACCCTCCGCGGAACGCAGAAGGCAGACGGGGTCCCTGGTGGGTAGAAGGAAATGTGTGCTTCAGTAGACATTTCTTCTGAAGATGATGAAGAAGTTTTCTCTTGGCTGAAAAGTGTTTGTCCTCTCTCTCTTGCCATAGCAGACTGAACTTGCCTCCATGCATGTAACACTTGAAAGTAACTCGATCCATTCCCAGTTAAATTTAACAGAAGAAATCTGGCCACAAAATTATTTATCTAGTGACTTTATCCCTTTGCTTGTCCACATAGATACCTTGCCTTTTCAGACAACTTTCTCAGCCTTGTCTTGTTGGTGTTTCTTTTTGTCAATGCAGATGAGTCACAATTAAGGAGGCACTGTAACTCACAGTACTTAGTATTCTTTGTCTCTTTATATTAAGGGCCATACTTTAGTTTGTTTTCTTTTATAGGATGTTCTGAAATACCGATGTCCTTGATGGACAACGGGCTAGAGGAAAAGGGCAGTAACCCCCAGCCACACACTGCTGATTATTGGCATGAAGGATCGGTAGCAGTGACCGTTGAGGTGGAAAAGTTACGTACTCAGCTACACAATGAGCAGCTGCAGGTGCAATTGCTGACTGCAGGGAACGATGACTGTCAGAGACAGGTATCTCCTACCTTAATCTAATCCTATAAAGAACTGTGTGGTCCATATACATATCTTTCTGTGACACTGATCTTTCATTTGTTCTGTCAGGCTCTGTCCTTGATGGCTGGGCCTGTTTATGTTTATAGACATTCTTTTCAAGAGAAAGCCAGATAGCTACAACTCTTGCCACATTTTTATTTCGTCATACAAGTAAAAGGTCCTTTTATCAAATAGAGGGAGTGAACTGTAAGTGATGCATATTGGTTAGGGCAAAGCATCTGGAAGATGGAGCTCTACCTTCTAGTGTGCATTAATTAAGTTGTAGTGTTTATGAAAAATGTGTTGGTCTCTGTGGTCTGTTTGCACCAATCTCCTCTCTCTACCACATGTCAGACGAGAGAAATTTCACAGTTGTTGCTTCTTCTTATCTGACCCTTTCTTTCTGAACCATGGCTATGTTTCCTTTCTCAGCCTGACCTCAAAATCCATTTCCTTAATAAATATCTCTCATGATCCAGCAAACTCAGCTACGTACTCCTCAGTTCTTCATCTTCGTCCATGCACTTAATTACTGTTGGCCACAGTCTCATCTGTTTGCAACCGTCTCCTCTGTTTTATGTTACTTGTGTTTCTTGTGTTAACTGTTGGTTCATTTATAGGCTTTCATGCACAGTGTATTTAGCTTGCCTGCACACACTGAAATGCACTCTGCAAATTCATTTATTATTTTAAATCAGGAGACTGTCAGCTGAGCTGAGTAGGAGGTATTGCAGGCCTAGATGAGCCTTGAACAGACAACCTTCTGCTGACACTGACCACTTTCTATGGCATCTAGTTGGATAAGATCTGTTTGTGTGTTGCTTTGCCTGAAAAGAAGACCTATCTCTGAGTTCTCTTTAAAAATAAACATTTGTTGTAGATCTCTGAGTTCAAGGGACAAGTGGAACAACTGCAGCGTTTGCTTGATGAGCTTCAGAAGGAGCATGCTGAGAAGATTGTCCAACTAAATCATGAGCACAAAGTCCAAGTAGAAAAATTTGAACGTCAGAGATCTGAAGAAGTCTCACAAGCCAATCAACAGGTGAGTTTGTTTTGTGGAGAGTAATTTGTGAACATGTGCCACATTTACCCAGGTGGATTTACACATTCTGTCACACACACTCTCTCATTCACTTATTGTATCAATACAAATGTTGTTGCCATTGCAGAGCCTTCAAGCTACCTACACAGGTGATGTACAAACCTTGCGCAGCCAGGTCCTGACACTCATTAATGAGGTCCACGAGACACAAAACAAGCTAACGGCTGCCCAGAAGAGCATTGAGGGAAAGAATGCAAGGTAGTTTTAAAATTTTAGCTTATTAAATTATGCTTAATTTTCAGCTTATTAAACTATCCTTTGATGATGGTGATGGTATTAGTGGTAGTTGAGAAGTTTGGACAAAAGTGATAATCTTTGTGATAATCTGTCAGTTGGTGACAATTGAGGATAAACGAAAGACTGGAATTTTAAAAAAAATGTACAACCCATTGATAGCTCTTTTAAAGTGTTGATGTTTAATTGGCAAGCTTGCAGCAATGAATTTAGTTTGAACTGAAAAAACATATTTTACTCCTGATTAGAAAGGAAAAATAGTGCCCTTCATTTCTGGAAGTATGATTATTCATCATTCGTAATCTGTTACTTTGGGGAAGAAGAAAAAGTTTACAACCATGTCAGTGTAATGCTTTCAGGTCTGTCAGTGAGTTTCCACTTATTATTATGTTTATCATCTCTCCAGCTACAGTAATTGATATTAACTGTACCTTTTACTTAGTTTGTGAAAATTCTTCTTATTGTCTGTGGTTTTAGGATAAAAGAACTTGATAAAGCTGTGAATGACTGTTGATGGTTTCAGGATAAAAGAGCTGGAGAGTTATACGTCACAGATGATGGAGGACTCACATCAGGGCATGCAGCAGATGCAGCAGAAGTTGGCTGTAATGGAGAGACATTTTCGTGATGAACAGCAGGCACACACTACAACTAAGTATGTGCCCCTGTTGTTACAGCAAGGATACACCACAAAATATACATCCACACTACTGCTACAACAAGCATACGCAACAACATAGTATGTACCCAGTCTGTTGTAGCAGCAAGTATGCACCCAAGTATGTTCCCAGATCTGTGACAGCAAGTATAGATCACCAGTATGTACCCAGACTATTGTGGCAACAAGCACACACCACAAGAATTGTGTATTCAGATTATTGCTACAGCAAGCACACACTACAACAACTACGTGTGTAGACTATTGCTATAGCAAACATACATTAATAAATCACAACAAGTATGTATGTAAACTATTGCTACAGCAGGCACATATCACAACAAACTATTGCCTTGGTTTAGATGCTGCTTATCAAGTCTTAGTGAGCAGATGTAATTGATGTCTCTGGACCCTTACTGCCTAAAAGAGTTAATGTAGATTAGCTGTACCCATTGAAACCAGATGCACCACCCAAAATAGCCCTTCATTGAACAGCTGATGGAAAGAGGGAGCATGGTTGGCCAAAAGAAACATGGTAAAGGTCAGGCAAACAAAAATTAAAGGACCAGAAACTGTCCTGGAACAGTGTGGCTAAACTTGCTGCTAATAGACAAAAGTGGAGGTGTCTAGTGGATGCTTTATGTATTGCCTTAGGTACGAAGAGGAGTAAATAAAGCTGTACCCTAATGAAACCTCAGAAAACATATTTCAAGTGCTCCTTTCAATTTTGCAGCCCTGGTTTTAACTTTTTTTTCTTTTTTCAGTTTGATGTGATTTTCTTGACACTGTAAGTGTTTGATAGTCTCATCCTGAAAAGTCAACATTTGTTGTAGATCTCTGAAATCTAGGAATAAGGGGAACAACTATGCCAATAGTTTAAAAATATTTAGAAAGAGCATGCTGAAAAGATTGAGCATGCCCTTAATATAGACATATAATTTTCTCTAAATAAATGTGACATCAAGTGTGTAATCAGGACTTAAGACTCTGTATGCTGTAAATACCAACCACTATTATGTCAGTTCGCAGTGATCAAAGGTTATCTTTCAACTATAGTTGTTAGAACTAATCTAGATTACTGCTGTTCAGGCACCAGTTGACATGATGGTTTGATCATTAATTGAGATAACTGTGAAGTCTTGAACTGACCCATCCAGTCACCAGCAGAAACAAGTGTTTTTATTAACTGACTCTGGGATAAACAAATTTTTTTTTTTGCAGGCATCAGATGAATGATCTGCGTGTGTCCTTTAACCAGCTGATATCAGACTATAAAGAAGTGCTGGACACCTTTGACCAATATAAATCTGACCAGGTAAGACGGTTTTTAAAGTTAACAGAGCTGAACATATGGGTTGTGGACAAACAAAATAGAGGTTGCTTATTTTGATAGCCTTGCCATACATCATTCTGATTTGATTCAAGAGTTTAAAGTTTTAGGTATATAACTCAAATTTGTCATCCTGTCCAGAAAACTGTGGAAAAAGGTTAAAATATAAACAACTAATAACTCTTTTATTTTTTTTGTATGAACACTTTTTCCACCAACATCCCACCTTCCATCACACAATCTGTAATGAGTCTGGTTGTCCTAACTAAACATAGCAGAGGATGACATTTTGATTGATTCCTTAATGTTTGAAGAGGGATGGACACAATTGGTGATGCATGACTGCTAGAGTTTTTGGCACCAAGTATCTCTTCACTTCCCTCCCCAGGTTAAACCATTCTTTCATGCATTAGTTTGGCTTTTAACATGCTCATAAAGACACGAAAGAACTGGTCACTGTTTTCAGTGGAGAAATTTTGTCTGAATCCTATGAGCAATCTTCCTGTTCCAATTATGAACATTTTTACAGGAAGAAATGGTCACGAACTCATTCCATGTGCTGCTTCCTCTACATATTTCCAGAATAATTTAGATGATGTTGAAGTTTTTTTTAAAAAAAAAGATTTTAAACCTGCAGAATGGTTCTAATAATGTTCTTACATTGATGAACAGACATTTTTATTCCTACTGGTGATGTGCGAGCTGCTTCCTCTTCCTAGAAAACCCTGGTATCATCAAGTATTGGCTTTTAATCACCTCCACATGATTATAGGTGTGCATTTACTAGCATTGTCCACTTTCTCCAGTAACTGACATAGTTTTTAGGAAGATTCTAACATTTCTAAATATCCTAACCAGTTGCAGTCTCAAAATGGTCTACTTTTTCGTCACAGGAGAGGCGCACTGCACTGGGAGAGAATCAGCGTGAATTGATGGACAAAATCGACTACTTAACAGTTCAGCTGGTGGCCACAGAGGAGACAATCAACCATCAAGAGGAAAAAATTGCCAAGTTACATGAAGAGTTACAAGAGAAGGAGGAGACACTGACAGTGTTTCAAGCCCAGGTTGGTGTATGAGGTCACAGAGACTATCCCTAAAGCAGAATGTGAATCCTGATAGCACAGTAGTGCTAAGAAAGATAGTTAATGAAGTGTTTTGTTGAAAAGGATCACTCATTGAGGTACTTTGTTGAAAAGGATAGTTGATGATATATTTTGCTAAGAAGATCAGCCATTCTTTCTCACTTCTTCAGAATACCAAACTAATGGCTTTGCATGTGGCAGAAGATATTAGCCCTGTGGATCAGTAATCTTTAGCATTCTCTGCCATTGTGGGAAACATAAACATAGAGATTCGTCATTATCATCTTCGTTGATTACATTGAAATTTTGTTAATACAGGAAAAAAAATGAAGGAACATCTTCAGTGTTGCTCTCATTTATTTTCAGGCGGAGGTGTTCAAGTCTGATTTTTCTGCGGAGCGGGACGCCCGTCAACAGCTAGCAGCAGAGCGCGACCGGCTGATCTCTGAGCTGGGGGCTGTTCAGCTGCAGAACCAGGGACTGGTTGACCAGCTTACGGCTTATTCGCAACGCCAGCTTGCTGAGATGCAGCTTCGAGCAAGTCACGGTGCTGGACCTTCTGGGTACCACCAACAGAACTACACTTCCAGGAATTTTGGCTCCCATCATGGGGCTGCTGCAGTTTCTGGCATGAACAGATTGGGAGGGGATAGCAGTCGACAGCAAGGGCCGACCTTTCTTCAGGGGGGTCAAAGTGCGGCACAAGCTGCCCAGAATTATGGGGCAGGAGGACAGAATGTTCACACTGCACAGCATGAGAATGCCGAGAGTGCTCTGCCCAGAGTGCCACAGAATCATTATGGATATCAGTTACATGGTCCTCTGGTAAGAAATGTTTTGTGTGATGGGGTTCTTTTAGTGACTGAGAATTCAGTTTTTTATAACTCCTTTTTTATCATTAATGTAAAAGAAAAATTGTGTTTTAGAGTTGGTGGGTAACTTTTTTATCTTTTTTAAAAAATTCCCGTTATCATCATTGTTTGGTTTATTTTTAATCCTATTACATCTACAACCATATTTCTCCAACATCAGTCCTATACTAATAAGTTACAAGCAGGCCTGATAAGAGGGAGGGGCAGGGAAGGATGGTGTGCTCATGCCTGCAACTGTAGAATAGCCGGCTTTGGTCAGCAATTTTTTGTTCATTGTCTTCTTCTTTCAAACAAAAACAAAAAGAGAAGGCATTATTAAGAAAAAAATAAATAAAGCTAGACTTCAAAGAATGCCTTAAAGTGTATGCTTCACGACTGCTAGAATTACCAATACCTCCAATAGTTGTGCCCAAATCTGTGACGACTGTGACATCACAAAGGGTGAAGGATATAAACCTTGTATTGTCGTTAATCTTTCTTTAATCTATCGTGTTTTTCACATTCACTAGTGATATATTCCTATAAATACGATGTAAATAGTTTGATCTTTTTATGTCATTTTCCATCACTGTTGTCATCCCCATAAATTATTGACCTTTCTGGTGCTACGTACATGAAGGCAACAATATCATCCAAACAGTTCAAAACAAGCTTATCTATTTTAAGAAATGTAAAATTCTCTGCTTGCTTAAGTAGTGTGCTATCCGAAGACACAGTTTTATGAACACAAACAGCTACACCACCCTTGAGTTGCTGTTCACTTGAGAGTAAGTGCACAGCATAATCTGAGAAGGCGTCTTCTCTCTCACTCAACTGACTTGACAAAGTCTCCAATAAGTATGTCTTACCCTCAGTGACAAGTGTGTTAAAGCAAAGGAAAGCCTTCTTGTTGTTGTCAATGAATGGACAAGTCATGTTTGTCATCCTGTTGTTTAGATGACAATGTTGATGTCGGTAGCAGAGTCTGTCTTTTTGCAGGGCCTGGGTTGCTTTCTGCATCTACACATCGATAATACACCCACAATAAAGATGATGATCACAAAGGCTGCATAATATCTGCTTTTGAGCAGCTTGCTTAGCATACTGAGATGTGTAAGCACAGCGCGTTAAGCTTGCCGACACAAAGCTGATAACAGTCCACAAGAAATCGCTCGAAAATGGAGATTTTGGCTTCAAATGCCGTTTATAACTTTGAAGTAAAACACTTTGAGCCTGCCTTTGATGGTGGTGTAAAATGCTTTATAAATCAACTATAATAATAATATACACAGTGTATATTGCACAATAGCTTTAAATTCAGATAATTAGCCAAAACCTTCAGAGAAATTATGAGGTTTGGAAGGACGCATCCGACTTGCTCAGCTGAGACTAGGTCACCTATGTGTTTGTATGTGCATGTGCACTTGCATGCATATGTGCTTTTAAGTACATGTAAAAGATAAATATAGCAAAACTTAGGTATAAATTAGGTTTGCCCTTGCTGCGAAGATATTTTCTCTTCTGCTTCTTTACCAAGTGAAAGTCACCTGACCTGCTTACCAACAATGCCTGCAGTCAAATGATTTGGTTCTGATGTGTTTTCAGCCCACCTCTCGCAGCCACCAACAGCCACGTCAGCACGATGAGGAAGAGCAGCAGATTTTTCAGTGTCCGTCTTGCCAGCAGTTTCTACCAGACTATGATACTCTCAATCTTCATGTGCAAGAATGCTTGGAGCTGCAATCAACAGAGACTGCTCGCACTTAGTTTAGAGTTGTGCTTGTGTGCAGATTTGTGAACATGTAAATTCGAAAAAATTGTGTGTGCATGCGTGCGCTTGTGTGCAGGGAAAGGTGGCTGGGGGAGGGGGGGTCAGTTCATAAATATGTGCGTGTATATATGTATATATAATTATGTACAAATGTCTTAAATTACTATTCTGTTTAGGGTCATCTGGTTCATGTTTTTAGTCATGTGAATCTTCAAATACTGTTGCTGCTTTAAAATTAAAACCTACATTTCATTTATATACTTTACTGTTATCAGTAACAACTCTTTTCTCCATGAACTGTCGTTTTCTTTCATTATTTGATTTTAATTTTCAGACAGGAGCCTGCTTGTCTCACATAGTGAGCGAACAAGCAGCAACTCTGTGGGGGGTGGGGGATGGGAGTGGCAGCAGAAGTGTACCAAGTACCAAGAAACTGAGAAGGTTACAAAATCTACTGAACTAGATTGATTGCTGTCTGTCTGCTTTGTATTTTGAAGGACCACACTGCTGGAAAGATAATGTGCATGAAGCAAATACACATAAACTGTTCAAAATCTGCCTTAATGAAATGGTGGTAAAAGTGGTGGGGAATGCTGAGCAGTGGGTATGTGAAATCTATGTTGTTATTTGTCTGAAATTAAATTATGGAAAAATAATTCAGAATTACTGACAGGAAGTGGAGTAAGAAAAACACTTCAGTGTCTAAAACAAAAATGGCATGTAAATCCAGCAAGATAATGAAAAGGTCTTGCTCATTGTCCAATGGGTGAAAAAGATTTTACATTAACTGCATTAAGTGGAGTAATAATTTTATGATAGGTGAGCATCGTTTTAGAAGTGTGAATAGCTACCAAGCCCAAATGTATATAAATCATACCATTTTCCTGGTTACCAAGACAACTATATAAACAGTCTCATTAATGATTGCACAAATATTAAGCCAAACACAGTTGAATGACTGTTGTTTAAAAAAATGTGATTTAGTTTTAAGAAATTAGTAATTGTCAGATATATGATACAAATTAAAATTATAATTACTGTAATAACTATGTAACAAGGCTGCAGATTATAAATCTGTATATATTTGAGGCTGTTGGTTGTAATTGTGCCATAAATGTGTGCAAGCTGATACTGATTTTAACAGTCAGATACTTCAGAGGTGCATCTCTTGTGGTTTTGGATAAAATCTTACCATAAGATGTTCTTCTGCTTCTGTTGTGAAGTTTTGCGGAGTTTAAAATGCAAAATGTGAACAGCAATTTTGGAGATTGCTGTATATCAAGCCGTCAGATGTGAAATGTGAATAACAATTATTCGTGTACATTCGATAACATATACATCAAGGAGTTAAATATGGTGAAGAGTGTGCCATTGTGTACCGTGCGCATGAATATTTGTAATTGTGCAGTTGACATTACATGCGGATATGTACCCATTTCATATACGATTTATATGCAAATATGTGATGGTATATTCACAACCTTTCTGTCACAACCTGTTCACGGTTACAGTTGTTATGCCCTTTTTAACTTCATGATTATTAGCAGAAAACTGGTATTTGAATGCGAAGTCATTAAGAAACACTAATAATTACTTTTGATAAGTTTGTGTATTCTTCCGCGCGCGCGTGTGAGGTGCATATGGACTGGTGACGGGTGTTGGGGAGTTTTCCAGTCGCAGATCGAGCCTTGAACCTTGAGTGCACCGCCCAGCAAACTTGCTGTCTGCCAGCAGTCCAGGGATATTAGTTCGTGGTGTATCTCAGTGTCACCCTGGTTTACATGATCAGCAGTTCATGCTTGTATCAAAGCCTGTACGTAAAGTTGCTTAATTTGTGCTTCCAGCTTGCTATGTCATCACAGGACAAACAGAAGAGGAAGGCAAAGTTTGTTGTTCGAATGTTTGCACAAAGCTCAAATATAACTACCTAGAGCAATACTGCAAGCACTAAGCAGGGATCGCGTAGGAAGAAGATCGCGACTCACCACGCTCTCTGGCCCTCTGATGAAAGCAAAGCGTGAACTATACTCTGCTTAATGCGTGAAAGAGACTTGCACGGTCCGACTCATCCACCTTAACTGTGTAGTGGTAGAGAGAACATCTGTCGGCCACTACCAGAGAGAATTATCTCTGCCGCTACTACCAACAACTTTTTCTCTCGAGTGGAAATTAGAGAGAAGAAGGCCTGCGGTGTTTTAGGAGAATGAAGTCGTTTTTACTCTTTGAACCAAAGATGCACAGTAACTCGCTCATGAGCAGCATACCACTGATTAGCACAACCATAAGCCTAATTTTATAATTATATGCGCTTTCAATAATAGGAAGTTTTAAACAACAATGGTTATTTTTGTGTTTTGCACATTTTTTTTTTGTTGTTGCACGTACTGCGCATGCGCTGAACACTTGACGAAATACCCTCAATGAGGGTTCGCTCAACTGAACGACTATTGGAACGAAGTCTACTCTGAAAATGAGCGATGATGATCTTCAGACTATATAAACTGCAGTAGCTCAGACCACGGACATGTATAGGTGGATTGCTATCTGCCAAGACCAACGCTTAGCCTCTTGCGTTCTCCGCTGTTAGTCTCGGCGAGCCTAAACAATGAACGTGACTGAAGCTTTGTACACACCTGCTTCGTTTTAGTAGTTAATCTGAAATGTGACTAAACCAGAACCTTTGTACACACCTGCCTCGTTTTAGTAACTTAATAGTGGAGATCGTTTTCCAGAAGTTCGCGCTCAGACACGGAGACATATCACGTGGTTTTGAGTGCACGAGCCCTTGCTTTCTGATCCCACGTGAATTACCTGCCTTCCGCGTCTTTATTTACGACTGTTATTTATACATGTTGACAGTTAAGGGCTACACTGCGTTGCTGCAGAGCGGAGATAGTTGGCACACATGTACCCCGATCTGCTTGCCCTGGCGTACCTTGACGAGACGTACTGCTCAAGTAGCCCTGGTACCTTATCTAAACCGTAACTCCGGCCACAGCCGAAAACAACCCCGCTATTCCCCGTCACGATGTAATAATAATTTATAAAGTTGATTTGTATAGTTAAAGGCGTGTTTGAAGCGCGGCATGACTGCCCACAGTTCATGGCGGTGGACGAATTAGCTACATTAATGTGTGAGAATAGGCTCATCATCAACATGTGATTTACACAGCGCATAATCACGCTCACGAAGGAGCATGCTCTCAGCGCTTTAACAAGTAGGAGACATGGACAGAATACAAAGGACGGTAAGGAGAAAAAACTATGCAGAAGACAAACATAGAAGACACACGCAGAGAAATCTGGGAACTACCAAACAGTGGGGATGGCGAGTGTCATAAATCTGTAGAGGTACGTTTGTCTAGAAAAAAGAGACCATAGGAAAAATCCCCAAATAACCGGGGCGCATTAAACTTGACCGTTGTGAAGGATGAGTCGTAGAAGTGAGGGAGCAAGGCCTATACACAGATCGAGTTACACTGGTTAGCGCTCGGATCACGAACTTGTATTACTGGACTGCTTACAGACGATTTTTTTTTCCCAGTTAACTACTAAAACGAGGCATGCTACTACAAAGCTTTCGGTTTGTTCACATTTCAGATTAGCTACTAAAACGAGGCATGATACTACAAAGCTTCCAGTTTAGTCACATTCTTTGTTTAGGCTCGCCGAGCGGAGAACCTCGCAAGAGGCTAAGCGTTGGTCTTGGCAGACAGCAATCCATCTATACACGTCCATGCTTGGATCGAGGCTTGACGAGGGCGTAGTGCACCTCGCTTTTTTCAGCATGCGGTTACGGCTTATATTGCACCACAATCCACTTGTCACCTGTACGTTCGAGAAGGTCATACTCAGACGCACGTTAGAGCGGGACTGCTCAGGGGTAAGCAAGACTAACAACTACTTTACTTTCAAATGAAGTTGTATTTCTGCGGATGGAAGCCGTGTGAAATGGTTTTACCTGTAACTTTCATCTTGGCAAATGAGTGTCGGAAGTCGATGTTCCCTGTCGAGCTGTTTGAGGATGCATTCGTGATGATGGTATGTGTGGATGCTTGTATAACTCTTGTTTAACTTGTCGAACGAAAAGATGTAAGAACGACAGTAGGTACGGGTTTCTGCATTAATTCTTGCCGTATATGACGCGCAAAGGGATTGGCTAGCCTCTTGTTAGACGAACCAACCAAGGCAGGTAGCACAAATCTGTTGCTGCCAGCTGCTTTCTCCATCCCACTGCAACATTTTCATGTAGAGGCTTTGTTGCTAAAAACATCACTTGATGTAAGGATCATACTGCTTAAAGGTATTATGGTTTGGAGTTTATGGAGGGTCACTACGACATAGTAACATTTTAATTTCGGGATATTAAAATAGATGAGATCTGCATGTGTGTGTGTGAGAGACAGACACGTCAGAATGTCCCGGAATAGCAAGGATGCGCGCAAGGCCGCCGAGAACCATTGAGGGCCCCGGGACAAACGACCTCTCATGTCACTTGTAAATTATTTACCAAGTGTATAATAATATGCTTACAATTCGATTGTCGTTTTCATTCAGTAATGTAATATAGACTGCATAAATTACAAGTGCATTAGGATCTACATCACTACTTGAACATAACAGTTGTTTACACGCCAGCGGTTAGTAAATGAGGAAAAATTACGTTAAAAGATCAAACTTGTAGTACCCTGCTCTATAGAAAAAAAGCCCCAGAGTGAGGAAAGCCTGTTAAGTTTCCATCCCCGGCCCGCTACCCCAAGGGCCCGTATACCTTACTGCAGACTTGAAACTGATCAACATCATCTGCATATGTAATGCTTGGGTGTTCTTCAAATACGGTTGAGGTGTACATGCTTGACCCGGATATAGTCATTCTCCAACTCGCCTCGTTGCTTGGCTCAGGATGTACGTACCTTATATCAAGGACACTCTTTAAAAGACTAGTTATTTCAGCAGTAGCTGGTGTCTGTGGTTGTATTTCACGTGTTGTAATGACCTCAGACCAGTCCAGCCCCGGTCTTAAGGACGTCCGGTCCTCTTCGATCCTCCTGACAGTCGGTTTTGTTTGTGCATGAGAGCTTTGTTCTCAAAGGAGCCGGAGAAGAGATTGTATTGTCATATCAGAATGATGGAAACTTTGCTTTTTTAAACTAACAAAATTAAGAGTTTAAAAATCTCAGTTGCTAAAGGCAAGGGAGAGAGAGAAGAAATACATAGACGAACATCAACTAGGTCACAAGGAAATATGCATGACCTGCCTGTATTAATACGTATACAGGTCACACGCATTACCATATTGGGGTGTGGGGAGTAAGCATTCCAAAAATTACATCTACAGCTCACAAGCTTTGCACTGGAGGTTAAAGGCAGTGCACAAGCTGATCTAAGGATCACAATACACTGCACGTACACACGCACTCAGAAGCCACCATCACCACCACAAGCACACACACTTGTCGGGCTTCCTGTAAGGACAATATTTGCACTCTTCAGTCCAACACTAGCCAAAAGCGTAGACAGAGTTGTGTGAGCTTATGGAGTATAAAGATCATCCATTTATTACTTACTAGTCTCGAAAGTGACCTTTGACTTCTTTTCTGTTGTGGTCCTGTCACGACAGGTTTTCCCAAACGTTGCCACAGTTACATCCTCTTTAAGTCGCCACCCACGACTCTCGCTCAGCATGTGTGTTGGATGGTGGTGAGAGATCGAGTTGGGACTGTATAATTATATACAAGTGGACTTTTGGTGGGTTATCTCTTCCTTTCGGCAGAACTTCGGACATGATGCAGGCGCCGGCCGTGTTCACTGGAGTTACGGCACCTGTCGCCAGCCAGGACGGCGTGGCCTGCACTGATGTCATCGCAGACCCACGCGAGATGGCGCAGTTTCGCGCGCAGGCGAGGGAACAATACGACGTTCTCTTCCACGAGATGGAGTTCCGAGCCTTGCGAGCGGCCTTAATGCACTACCACGACGCCAGCAACTACAACCGGAACTGCTACTACCTAGAAGTCGCTGCCGCCGTCATCGGCGCTGCTTCCATTTCCGGTCTGGGCGCTCTACTGCTGAAGTGGAATTCTGGGGGCCTGGCCGCTTTCACCAGAACCACGTCAACGACGGCGACAAAAGTGGGCCTCCTGGGCCTTCTCGGCGTGGTGGTGTCGGCCCTGCTGGAGTTCGTCAGCAAAGGCAGCTCCGGGCTTGTGCCGACCTTCGGCAAGCGCGGCGACGCCCACAAATTGGCGGCCGCGGGCTGGCAGCGCTTGACCCGCCTGGCGAGGTCACGCCGCATTCAGCTGCAGAGTCCCGCCGCCGACGTCAGTGACTACCAGACGTGGTACGAGGAGCTGGTAGGCATGCGCCAAGAGGTCAGCGAGATCGCTATGGTTGCCAAGGCCACCCACAGGGCTTTCAACGATGCCGGGAGGGTGTACGTCTTTACCAAGAGAAAGCAAGCCATGTTTCTCTGCTACAAGGAGATGTGCAAAGGCGACCTCGAGGTCAAGGAGAACTATGAGGACGATGACTGAATAAATCGGTAACGAAAGAAGAAGAAGAAGAAAAAAAAGGGAGGGTTATCGGGTTTTCAGATGTAGGCTCATCGCTTGTTGAAGATGGGAAGACTTATTTGGTGGTAAGATGAAACTGCACGTCACCTCACCTCAATGTTTACCTGGAACGTAACGTCCGGACGATGTCACCGAATAGAATCATGACAACAGCGTTAACCCCACTCGTTTCTCAAACTTTAATTCGAGAGCTGGTTCAGCATCGAACCAGACCCACACACTGTAAATACCGTTCCTTACCAAGCACTCCATCCATGCTGTTTTCCTGTCAGAAAACCGACTGTGTCTCGTGTCAGAAACTCTTCACAACTAAGACTCATTCAGACATGGACTCTTCAGTGTTTTCATTTATAACATGGAGATAAAGTTCTTAACTATCGTAAAAGATGTCCTACTCACATTCAGACTTTCCTATGATGGTGAGCTTCTTGATAGTATTCAGTTTGCAGTTAGTCTCTAGTCTCACTGACAATAAATTGTTTTCAATTTGCTGGGTGCTAATCAAATACAGTAGTGTTTGCGCAACTGAAACACTATGAGAGAAAAAAAAAACGTGGGCGTTTGTTGTTAGTTTTTAAAAAAATATAAATCCACTGCTGACATGAACAGTCTTTACCACTTACGTTTTTGTGTACACTTCATTAATTTTTTTCTCTGTCTCACTCTTTCTTTCTCTCTGTGTAGGGAGCATTGTTTATCGTGATGTTGGCGATGACGACATTGCATGCTGCACTAAATATAAATGAACCTATTGATAATAAACACACGAATATGACTTTCTTTGTGTCTCCGCCTTCAAATGAGCCGGTTTTGGAAGGAGGGAACACTAGAAAGAGTGCCTTCGCTTGACGCTACGACATGCTATCACTTGACCTTCTCATTTGGGTGTCTTCATGAGCTCGTCCTCGGTCGTGTATCGAAACTTAGTTCATTCTCCACAACCATAGCTCCACCTCTTAGACGCCAAGGCGAGTAAACTGAGAGATAAACCGTAGAGTACATTTATCAGACCTATCCATTCTGAGAAGAAATGCACCAGAAATCCTGGCCAACAGAAATGAGCTTGGGCAGTAAACAATAGGGGACCGTTGACGAACTAGACCTAACAATGTAGACCCTGCAGGCCATTGAACTGACAGTACAGCACGGTCAACCACTGATCGAGCTAGAAAAAAATGCAAAAAGGGGAAAAACTTAGGACTACTCCTGATCTGTTCGACACACGATGGTTGTGTGTGCTCTCGCGCATATTCAGTCACAAGAGTATCTTCGCCTTTTTTTTTTTTGTCATGGCATATAGTAAACTAGAAAGTCACCTTAGAAACTACCGCACCAGAATGTATGTATTTTTTTGACAGGTAAGTATCCAGTGGTTATTTCCACATCGTTGCCCAAGTAACGACAGCCACCAACAGCAGGGGCGACAACAGCAGCAACAACGCCAATGGGCTCTTTATTCTCTACCGCATCATCGTCATCGCCACTTGCAAAGCAGGCGGAGATAACCGTTGGAAGGAACACAAAGCTGAGAGAAGACTTTGACACCCTGTTCGCGGAGATGGAGTTTCGCTGTAAAAGAGCAGCGATCATGAACTACCACGAGGCAGCACAGTATGAGAAGTGGTGAGCCGCTTCTCACAGCTCCTGCTGTTTCTCCAAGTTCCTTGTAGATTGCTTCAGAAGAATCTAAATCAAATGCTTTACCCCGCACTAACATTATCTCTTAAAAAGTAAAATAAACCATCACCACACATTCACTCCCCCAGCAAAAAGTTGCTTCCAAATTTGGGCACAGCAGCTAGATTCCTTGTTCAGTCTCTCACACACACGTGCCAACACGCTGCAATCTACTACAGGGTTGTGTCTCGTGAAATGTCAGACGACTGTTACTGAAAGAAAAATATTAAAACTTAAAAGCCCGCCTTCGACATACACCCACGTACACTTTGTACACCAGCAGAACAGATGAAATAATAGATTTTCGAAATCTTATCGAGATGGATAAAAAAAATAATAATAATAAAAAAAAAGAGAAGAGAGAGAGAGAGAAACAAAAAAATGCTGAAAAATGAGTTTAAGTTCTTTACACGATTACTACCCTGTGTGCGCGCGCGTGCTGACATATTTTCTACACAGGTCTGACAGGCTGCAAATGATATCCACTGTGATCGGAGCACTAGGGGTGTCCGGCATTGGGGCCAGCGTGGTCCAGACGAGTAAAATCGGAGCCAGCAAAGCCGGGGTGGCCGGCTTACTGGCCCTTCCTGTCTGTGGTTTCCTCCAATTCTTGACCCACGGGTCCTCGTCCATCGCACCCACCCTGGCCCAGAAAGCCGAGCTTCACGTGAAGGCCAGTGCAGGGTGGCAACGCATCGGTCGCCTCACACACGCCTACCGCACACAGATCAGGCACATGCCACCCGGTGAGAACTTGTGGCGAAGAATGAAATATTTTGTGTTAATATTTTGCGATTGAAAAAATATTTTGCGATTGTGTTGGTAGCGAGATTCCAGGTCTTAGTACACAAATTGTTTACTGTGTTGAATTAATTTTGCTGATAAAAATGCGTTTTTCTCTTGAATGTTCATTACGCATACGATACAATGTTAGTTTTTGAAATATAGGTTTTGTTCTGCCAGGTCACATTTTGGGCAGTTTAACATCTTCTTAACCCTTTTTTGACGGACATTTCACGAAACAATAATAACGAGGTGTTTTGTTTTAACCATACATAGAAACTTTTGTTCGATAATGATTTTTATTTCGATTATTTCAAGTCAATGGTTGCAGACGATCTTGTCAACAGGAAGTGACGCAGATCCAGTTTTGATACCTTCACTGTATAGAGAGCTGGTGGAGGCATGTGAAGAAGTCAGTAAAATAACCACGGTACGGTCTGACACCTGCGACTACTTCAGCAAAGCTGACAACGTCTACACAGTACTTAACACGCGAAAAAGTACAATGAAGAGGTTTGAAGAACTGGAGGCCGGTGCAGTAGAGCCGAGTGCCAGTGACCAGTAAAAGACCAGTTCCATGTTTTGAAACTAACGTCATGATGGGGGTGGGGAATGAGTTGTATGGGCACGTTATCTTTAAGGGCAGGACAATAGGATGATTAGTAAGTCACCAAATGTTCTTTTGGCCGAAAAAATGCATAGCAAAGAAAATAACGACCATCTTTCCTAGATTTTTTTTAATATAATACCACAAAAGTAAGTTTTTACCATTATTCAGATAGGAGAGGTCGAGCCTTAATTCTTGTCTGCGTTTCAGAAATCTCATAGTTTCCTGAATGTTGGATACAAATTTAACTAAAACTTATTAATTAATGACTAGATAAAATGAAACACATGCACTTCTCTCTGAACAAGTATAGCTGTAGCACAAATTATGGCGTGATGCACCTGATGTGATACTTGGGCTCTAGCAAGAGCTTGATGCCTTAAATAAGGTCAGCAGGTGCCTGTTTTGTGATCTTGTTTCCACATATACTATGTTCTAAAGACTGAAATCCAGCTAAAATGTTTGATACTGTAAATTACATTATTGATATGTATTAATATCTTCTAAAAATGGGTAGATATTATTTTTTGTTATGTTTACAGTCAATAAATTTTGCACAAGACCACAAATACTTTATTTTTGTGCAAACTTCAGGGATGCTAGTTCGTTGTCATTTATGAAGGAGTATTTTTAAAGCAAAATGTTTAAATTCTCTCGTATCAGATATCTTGCATGGTTTCCCTTCCCACAAACCCCACCACCTCCTCTCCAATACAGTCTGGCATACTGTTAGATCAGAACATTTTGTAGCACACACATCAGAATAAACAATATCAAATTCAGCAGCTCAATGTTGAATGTCAAAATATTGTTCTTGAACAATGTTCTGTTACATATGAATTTGTCTTTCACGTTAACTACAAACTACCATTCCCTGTCAGAAAAATAAAGACATTTAATGACAAAGGCAAGACCACATTTAATGTGCATGAAGATTTGGCAATACCAGCACAAGCCAGACTTTCTCTACATCTGCACCGTGCTAGAACCCTCTAGGCTTTAAAGCAGAAAGAAGTGATGTACCTGAACTGCTGTACTTAAATAATCTTTGTTATCAAAAAAGCCCTGCAGGGTTTGTCAGCATTTCCATGCAAATCTGTCAAATGAAGAGGTGACTAAATGCCCAAATTTAAAGATTTTACCTTCTCTGATCTTGAACTAGGTTTCAAGCATGATGAACATAAACACACCCACACCATATTCACAGTAGCTCTAATGAACATCTGTTTTATTAAGTAGTATTAACAAAAAGAGAGCATCTCCAAAAGTTCAACTTAAGTGAACTGTGTTATATTTTGAGCTGAATTTACTCTCTCCATCATCTACCACTGCAATATAGTTTGGATTTTATCCTCTTTGTTCACACCTGAAATAATAAGTCAGGTAAAAATAAAATGCTGTGTGAAATGTTTTCAATACTGTTACTGAGCCACAGTGCTCTAGGTATGTGTATATGTGATACAGGAGTAGCTGAACATCGTTTAACATCTGAATCTACAAAGCTGAAAAATATTTGGAAGGTTGCTTCTGTTGCTCTCTGCTGAAAAATATTTTAAAAGACATGGGAGAAAACAGCATCACATTATTGGACATACAAAGGCAGGATGGACATCATAGATACAAAAGGGGTATCAAGAGTTGAAATGAAACTGGATGCATATCACTACCTCAGTAAATAAACTTCTTCATGACCATTACACACTAAAAACTTTGCACACTGTTCCAAATTCAGCATGTATTGCAGTTGATTACTACATGACGACCTTATCAACTAGGAACTTGATGTGAATATTTCCCTCTTCTGTCTCTTGAAGCAGCAACTGCACCAATGACATCCTCTTGCCTTTGTGGCAAAACTCAGAAATGAAATCTTCGTGTGATTACCAGAAAATAAGTTATGCTGAACTCTTCTGTAAGAAGTTTAAAGGCCTACACTGTGACTGAACTGGCACTCACCATTTTTCCATCAAAGAGAATAGATCAAGAAATAGATGCCAGCAAAAGTGAACTACTACCAGAAGATCCACAAAGATGAATGACAGGCCCTGAGAATTGATGGCCACCACCAAGGATAACATTGTGTCCATTAACATGGTGCGTTTACTCATCGCTGGAATGAAATATACCCAAAACAATAAAGATTAAAAATATCGGTGGACACCCCCATCCCTGAAAAAAAACTTAATGCTCACTCAAGCCAAAGCTGAAAAGAATAAAGCAGAACTTAAACTAAAATGAGCCTTGTCAAAGATGGCATATCCTTGGTAAAATGCATAAATAAAATGGCCAGACACCTGGAGCTTTTAGCAGAGTTGGCAACAGCCTGCCCATCAATTCCACTACCCAGCCAAGAGCAAGATGGAAAAATATCTGACAATGAGCATCTCAAGCAGATTACCAGCCTTACAAAATGGGGAAAAAAAAAAGCATCTTTACAGTTAGAGCTCTCAGCAGCATTACACAACACTTACTTTGGTTTACTTCCCAAACCAAGACCACAGATATTGTGCAGTCTTAAGAGTGGCACATTTTATTTTATGATAAAACAATTTTTGTTATTGTAATTTGCTTTGCTCTTGCCCCAAATGATCCCAGCATCAAATAAATCTTTGTTAGAAAAACAAGCACCGAGATCCAGGATGACTGGTTTCTTAGAAACAAAGATAATCTGACCAATAAAGATGCTGTACAATATGTATTTTAATGCACTTACACACCAACTTGTGTGCCATCGTCTACAGAAAGTATTCTCTGAACATGCATTCGAGCCTGATCATTCAGTCTTAAGCTGTTTAAGACTAAGACGTGCCATTCATATCCATTTCCAATATACAAAGAATACATGGAGCTGAAAATAAACATGACAAAAAATTTGGAAATTTAGAAAAGAATAAACAGTTATTTCAGCATGAACAGCTATAAGAATGACAAGTCTTTGATATAGCAAGTTGCAAAATGGTGGATGAAAATGTAAAGGAGAATTTCAATCTGCTATTGCCATGCCACGTGGTACAAAGACCAAGTGAAATGCCAATGTGATGAGCAGTTACACAAACAAAGTACAAGAGTAACTAGAAGTAATATGTGCACAGAGACTGCCGATAAGGGCATTAATTGTTCTTTAGTTCCCCGCCTATTTTGTAGCCCAGTATCTTGTTCCAGTCAATTCTGGTTCGTGTGACAGGCAACTGACGACGCAGGGCCTTAAAAGTTGTATCTGACATGGTCTGGTAGTTCTCCGACAAGGCTCTCTGTTTGAGGTAAAGGCATAATATTAGTAGGCGGATAGTTATTCATTGCTAACAAATCTGTAAACCTGATGCAAAGTACAAGAATGAACACAGATTTTACAACACAGGAAGAAAACTCAGAAGTATCATATCAGATCTCTGCTTACATGTAATTTTATTTTCAGTTATCCAAGATTAAATCTACACTGTAAATAAAAATTTCTTAGGAAATTCCATATCTATACTTTGCAACATTTGACTTTTCAATAAACTTTTTTCAAAGATACCTTAACACTTCAACTATCCTCACAAACACATTCCTATAAATATCATGTTATTAAATTGTCTTGATTGGGCACTCAAACTGCACAAGTCTCAGTGGATAGTATAGCTGGACAATGTGATAAGAGCAGATGTCACAATGTTTCACTGAGGTGTAATGACAATGAACACAGCAGCCCTACTGTGGCAGCAAGAGCAGATGTGAAAGATGGACCTACCTGATATTCACTTTCAGCCTCAGAAATCAGGGTCACAAATGCCTTAGCTGTTTGTTGCTCTTTCTGCACAATACATGAAAAATAAAATGGATACATCTTAATGGCAAATATAAATGACTTTATCTCCGTGTACAAGGAAAACATAAAAGCTAAATTTTCTACTCACATAAATTTGTATTAAAAAAAGTGCTTTTTCAGTTTCGGGATGCATGAATTATCTTTTTTTTTTTTAAATTGCAAAAAAATGCGAGGTAAAAATCAAAATCAAATCAAATCAAAACAGACTTTATTGTCTGTCCAGGAGGCCATTATTATTATTGTAATAACAATAAATGTAAAATTTGTAAAGCGCATACTCACACTCCTAAGGAGTATGCTCTTAGCCCTTAAGAACAAGAATGAAATGGACACCATAGGAGGAACAGGAAAACAAACAAATAACATTTAAACTATACAGAATAAAGAATAAACAACTGTACTAAACGAAGAATAAAATCAAATGCAGAAAACACAAAGAGGAACCACATAACAAGAACAAGAGCTGAGAGTAACATGATATTACAAAAGGAAGGGTGTGAAAAAGAACTAGCATTATGGGAAAGATTGTTAGGGGTAATGTTTACAGAAGAGATGCGTTTTCAGTGCATGTTTAAAGAATTGTGGGTAGGTGGCGGATATGGAAAATTGTATAACTGTAGTTTTATTTTTTGCTTGGATATATATTTGTAGAATTCAAGTTTTCTTAACTTAGCTTTCTTTAAACTTGTTTTTTGTCAAAGTTAGACTCCATAAAGGTAAGTAAATGGGATTTAAAGAAAACCCTGTCATAAAGTAGACCAACTTGGGTTCTTGCCTAAAATCCAGTTTATACATAAAAAATACACTTGGGATAATAACGAATTTAAACACACAGTTAAGTGTTACACATGCACAAAGTTCAAGTGATTCTTGCACTGAGAATCAATGTGAAATCTCTGATCTCTGACTTGCCATTTGCAAAAGGGAGTGAATAGGTCTAGAAAATTCTAAAGCACCATCAGGAAACAACTGACTCAACAAAGCCAAAAAGGTAGCTGCAGAAAAATGATTCCTTAAGAGATATCTGCAATTACATCCTTCATTCTGCCTATGTAAATTTGTGTGTATTTTTTTTTTTTTTGGTGGGGGGGGGGGGGAATTCAAAACACTGCCTCATGCAGCAATCAGTACTCAGGCTTGTCAAAATAATGATCCGCAAAAGCAACTCCTATGAGTTAAAGGATATTTCAATGTATCCCAGTGGATAAGATGTATGACTTACCGTAACTTTCACATTTTCTTTTATTTCCTTAGAACTGACTAATTGGACATTGCCATCTTCATAGTAGTGAACCTGCAACATGCAAAACAGTGACTTTCTTGCAAATGATTTTTCACTCAATCCTGACAGCTCATTTTATAACTTTTAAAAACTTTCATTTAAAAAAAATAATGTAAGCACAAAAATGTTTTTTTGTTCTTTGATTTCAAAATACTAATAATGTACTGCATTTGGTTAGCACCATCTCCCAGCACCAAAGCCAGGTTTAAAGCACTTCACATACAAGACTGAGACGCAGGTTTCCACACCTTATTTGGGTAGGCATCAAATGCACCTTTATACATAAACTGGCACACAATATACAACACACAGAAATGGTGGAATTTAAGTATTCAGAGAAAACCAGTGATGGTCAGCCCTGTAAACGGGTGTCACACCAAGAAAGAGTTATGTCAAAGCCTCAACATTTAATCATGCTATCTTATAAGTCATAGTAACTGAGCACATCGCCAGTTCCAGAATTTGTTTTATGCTAATTTTTGCTTTACATGAAAAATAATTACAAATGTAATCTCTATAACCTATCATTTAACTAAAGATTAAATCTCCTTTTCAATGAGAACTCGAAATTATAGGTACTTGTTTCTTCTTTTTGAATAAAATTTTTCTTCAATAGGAAAACTGATTTCAGGGAAGTAACAAGGAAAGATGATTTATCAGTTTTTCCTTGTACAGGTTATCATGTGATCAATATAGTACAACATCCAAAGGTAATCAAAAGAGGAGTACTGTGATGATAATAACAGCAACAAAATGGACAGTGTAAACATACCACCTGCAAATCACAAGAGAATAAATTGCATACTAAGAAAACAAAAACATTTCACATTATAAACTTAAGACTGTCCTGGTTCTTATGGGGGGTGGGGGAAGGTTACCTGCACTTTAAGTAAACCAGTTGCTTCAGCAGAGCCTCCAGATTCTGGGAATGTAATGGACCACTGTGATCGCCAGCGACCATTCCTAGTAAAGAAAACACAAAATCTATTTAGTACATAGATGCAGAAGATAATGATGTTTACTCATATCTATGATTTATAAATTATGAAGTTCAACATCAGCCACACTAGATTTATGGATTCAATCAGACCCTAAACTAAATGTTTTTTTATCACGTGTCATGACAATTTCAAAAATTAATTACCATCAAGCCAAACCCATCATGATTTAAATATATTTCTCCTTTGGAAACTTCAGCAAAACATATATATATAAAATATAGCTAGCTCAACTACAAAAGTATTATTATACAGTAACATTATCATTATACCAGAAGTTGCGGGGCTGAAATTGGTGGCTCTCGATGCAGGCAATCAAAGTGATGTTGCTATCGGAGGAGTTGCCATACACAGCACACACACCATGTGGGTAGTGGCTCTGCACATACGTAGTCATCGCATTTTCTACCTCCACCCGCCAAGGTTCTGCTCGTTTATCAATTTCAACAGTTTGAAACTCATTTCCCTCTTTCCGTAAATGATCGTACCTGTAAAGTCATGCAAATTTATCAACAATCACCAGGTAAAATCTGTTCACCCACACACTTCAGCAAACACAAAGGCTTTGTTTCCAATCTGCTTGGTTCCAAAATACCTATTTTGATATCAGAGGATCACAAGATCTTCAACAGGTGAAAAACATTAAGCTTAATCACACGTCAATGTTTTATTTGGGCTGATGGGCCGCCTCAAACAACATGTAACTGAAGATAAAATACAAACTCATTTTAAATTTAAAGTGAATTTTTTTTACCTTAACAGCAAGAAATATGGGATATTTTAAAAGACATATATGATGTTATAAAAGAAATATGTGATATTATGGAAGAAATATCATTGTTATTGCCCTTTATTTTATAACTATTTGCAAATTATTCTATAATAATATTGTTTTGTTTGCTGACTTGTATGATTAGAATGTTGCCTATGGTATAGTTCTTGGTTTTTTTTTTAAGTTTAATTTTAACATCTGTTTCTTTCTTTCAGTCTTTTCGAATCAGGCAATGTTAAGTACACAGTAAGCACATTTGCATTATAAGTGTGATACTGTGCTATCCACATCTTCATATCATCAAAGACATTTCCTTGTTGACTAACAAGCTTGTTGGCTTTGGTCTTAATGATATTTTAAAAAAGAAGCACAGAGTGTACGACTCATTGGCTGCTGGTCCTTTTCCTTCTCTGGCCAAACGTCTGCTCCAATCACTTCACTTAATGACTACCTACATGCCTTTCATGGCTGTCCTTCAGATCCACTTCTTCCATGAGTATTTTATAATCTCAGAAAATATCTCTAGAAACTGGTGGCCTGCATTTTACACATGCAATCCCTCCCTCCAACCCTATGTCGTGTACTTGAAGTGTTATTACGCTTGTCAGCTCTTACCATTCTTTCATTACAGTGCATTAGGTTTTCTACCAGATGGGAAAATGAACTATAAAAGCTCCTCAGGTCTTTCAGCACCACCATCACCACGACCACCATAACCAAACGACAGGAAAATAGGTTTTCCATTTTGCACGATTAAAGATCTCTATAGCTAATGTCACTTATGAAATAAAATGCTTTTTTTTAAAATTCCCTTCATATCTTTACCCAAATTCATAAAGACATGTATACATACCTAAATGACTGTTTGGTTCTTGGATCAAAAAATCGCCCAGAACCCCTGTCTCCATATTCTGTAATAAGTGTCTGAAGAAGAACAATTTATTGTTAACAAAGATTTTAACAACAAAGTGGCACTTATATCATATACCTGTCCAGTTTTATCTCTAAAATCCAGAAAAAGTCTGTGTTCTCTTTGGTTAAACTAAATCCATCACCATCTCCACCATAATTATCCTAGGCTGAAGAAAGTTATCAGAAGAGGAGACTTCTGTTAAATTACTGGCTGGTAAAACAATCTGGGTGGGTCTACCCTTAATCCATCCATTCTGGGTTTTTGTTGCTACCTCTGGTTAGCCGACCTACCCAGCTTGGGTAGGCTTTCAATCTGGGTAAATGTGCTCTCTAAACATGAGCCCTGCTCCATAGTTAAGCACACTAATCTTGAGGTTAAAGTGCTTCCATAATATAATGACATATGATAACAAGTATTATAATTTTAAAATGTATAAAAACCTACAAATACCTGGAAATCAGATCCTTCCACTTTGCATGGTGTGAACTGGTCCCTATTGTACTGGGCAAAAGCACTAGGAAAAAGGAAGAAGAGCAATAACTCATTCAGTTAGTCAGAAAATACTAGCAAATAATTTAGGACTACTTTTTGGGGCAGATCTTACAAGAAAATAATTTCTACAATAATTTATTGACTGATATTAACAAGATTGTTAAATAATTTTTTTAAATGGAAAGTTCCAAATATTCAAAACTTTCTAATAACTTTTTAAATAATAGTTGACTTTTAACATGCCCATTTCTCACAATGAAAGCGCCGTGTGCAATACAAAGAACAAAGTATAATAAATAATAAAAGGTAATGAGCCACTTCTCATTATGCATACATACATGTGGCAGATACCCACATCAAATCAAACTTTATTGTCTGTCTGAAAAAGTCCAAGACAGAAATTTTTCTTTTGCTCACAAGCCCAAACATAACATGAGCACAGCATAACATAAACACAACACTACCTTTCTCTGCATATAAGTAACACATACAAGGATGTCAAGATAGTAACATGGAAAGAAAAAAACAATATGTGAAGAACAATAAGAACAGAAAAATAAGGAAGAAGTGCAGTTTTACCCAGAGGCTCCTTCCTTCAGAAGATTGTCATCGTTCACCAAAATCCTTACATCTGTTGACAAAACAAAATGTAACATCTAATTAGTTTTTCCCTTAAGATATGCAAAACATGCACACACAGATCAGATATAGACATTAGGATACACATAAGAGGCAAAAGTAAAAAAATCCTTCCAAAAGACAAAACCATAAATGCCCACCCTCCCCTCTAAAAAACAAAACAAATAAAAAGCTCACTACAAAAGCCAACAATAACAACAGATTTAAAGATCATGCACATGTATGTCTCCCCCAACCCAGATGCATGCATGCACATTTACAAAGCAAAGAAAAGAGAGTACGATAATTACAGAACAGCTTTGCTTAATTTCCCCATACTTTTGCCTGACTATTCATGTCAGCAATACTATTAATCAAATATTAATTAAAGCTGATAGGGTTCACATCAAGAAATGGGAGTATAGGCTTAAATGCTCATGAGGAAACTCTCAATACAAATCTCTGAAGTCCTTTCTAGCAATTAATTCTTAACAGGAAATAAAGTAACTTTTATTGAGCCCTGTTTCAAAGAGAGTTGAAATGGAATTAAAAAGCCTTTTGCTGCTATGCACATTGTTCCCCTTTGTTAGATCTCTTGGGGTTGACTGAGAAGTTTCTTTTCCTAAGGTAATATTTCAGCATCATTTGTCACCCTCTACCCTTAAAGAATGAACAAGATCTCCTTTTCTTCCAGCTTAAAAAAAAAATCAACATTCAACATATCAGTGTGTGATTAAACAACCTTAATTCTTAAAACAGCTCTCTTCATAGTTGTAACAATCATTCAGTGTACAGTTTTACAATTGTATAATAGGGTATGCATACTGTTTTATTTTTACCTTATCCTAAGTTGATTGTAGTTTTTCCTTGAAAGATAATGTACTTTTGCTATTTCAGTGCACTATTCAAAAAAATTATGTCTATTTTTAATTTTTAAAAAAATTAGTGAAAAGTTCTGAAACTGTTCATTCAGAAACTCTGCTCATCTTTAAAACTGTCTCCGATATCTTTTGTCTCTGGTGACAGCCAACTCCCTCCTTTTTTCTCTCTTGCCACTCCCCCATTTTCTGCGAGTGTGTGTGTAGGTGTGCTTTTAAGTATGCACCATAAATAGCTGTATTATAATTATTTTATTTGATACAACAGAAGATCATAGAAAACTCTTTTTATTCTTTACTAAAAAATTAACATTACCAGTCAAGACATTATAAGCAGTGATATTTATCATAAACTGAGAAATAAAACTCACCATTGAATACTTCATTAAATTCTCCTGGAGGAGCATGGAGAATAAAGTTTGAAGCAATCCTCAGCTGTCAGAAGAAAATTAACATCAATACAAAAAATTGTGTAACAATGTGCATGGATCATCTCCTAAAGTGTCTTTACATGTATTATTTGCAAAG
Organism: Pomacea maculata; assembly: GCA_004794325.1. NCBI lineage: Eukaryota > Metazoa > Mollusca > Gastropoda > Architaenioglossa > Ampullariidae > Pomacea > Pomacea maculata. Next base: position 43,612 of record SRHC01000370.1, on the reverse strand, counting down.
ATAATCAATGCTTACTTAAAGTTCATTTATAACAAAATGCTTCTGATCATAGCAGATTTTAAACTGTTTAAGTTGCATAATCGAATTTTTCATCTGTTTGTGGCTATATTCAGAACAAATTGTATATGTTTTGGAACGGCAGTGTTATTATTAAAGCTAGTACTCATATTTTCTGATTTTAGTTCCAGACTATTAACAAAAGAAAAAGCATTATGAAGGGAGTGTTATCAATGCAATCAACTTTTTAAGGCACTAAATCAAAGCTGACATAGGACCATTCATAATTCAGATTAAAATGTGAGAGAATGATGTAAAACTATCTGAGAAAGTCTTAGCTAATTTTGGCAGGTGGTCGGTCACCTGTCAGGCGAGTCGAATTTAACAGGTTGGCAAAAACTATGCTCCACCAAAGATTCTTCCAGTGCATCTCAAATAAAAACTATTTTAAGCATAAGAAATATTTACTGAACAATACGTACTTCAAAAACTAGAAACTGAAACAAATACACCCACGCTCTATATATTCAAATTAAATTAAGCCCTCATAAACTTTTGTCGGCTTCTGCAACAAGAAATCAGAGGCGGAAGTTGACATCCATCAGCCGGCCCCTCCCCTTTTAAAAAGGCCTAGTCAGTTAGATCTACTATCAGACATTAAACAAAACAAGTTTGTTGACTTTGCAACATTTTAGAGCAGGCATACCTTGTCAAGACTTTGTAATGTTCAGTGACAATGTTATAGCACTAACCTTTTCCTGGTCAGAGATTGGTTCATCATACTCGTCAGCCATCTTGATAGCAAAACACTGTTGTTCGTGTACACGAGATCTCGGTAAATCTTCTTTCAGTTTATAGGAGAATAAGTCAAGAAAATAAGCAGAAAAAATATTTTATCTTAAATTAATTTTATTAGTAAACTGTGAAATTAAAAAGACAAAGAAATGTAAATTGCTAACCTCGTTGCTGAGGACTCCATCATGGCCGTATGCTTAGTACAGCACAATTATAGCCGCTTAGGTTTATAACACGTTACAGAATGGATAAACCATTAAACTATACGGTTAAGAGTCCTGTATACTTGACTTTAGCAGATGGAAAGGTGGACGATTTCAAAGGATGCAAAGTTGTGGATGTTACATTCCCAAACATAATCAGCACTCAGGTAAAGCAGCATTTCTCTTTCGCTAAGACAGTAATAAAAGTAATTTGAGACTCGAGTAATTCACAGGCCTATATAACTGTCCCACTTCTAACTTTGCATAGGTCGTTCAGTGCACAACTGGCATTGCTATTTATTAAAACTTCGAAATAATTCCACACATTTTGGATCATTTTTGAAGACGCGTTATGATTTTTGATCTTAAGCATGGACATCACGCTATATTATAATATTCCACATACAGTCTCGATCACTAATGCTTTATAAAATATTAGCATGTATCTTGATTTAAGAATGAAAATGACCTCGTTATTAATCTCAAAATTTATTTTTTTAAATGGCATTCTGGATGCGATGATTGAAGGACAATGAACTATCCAATATTACTGAAAAGTTCCTTCTATCATCAGAGGTAGCTATATCTGTTTAAGTATTTCATCACTTGTCATTGTGCATTTAAAAATGTGATGAAACTTTTGCACTTATCAATATTAAAATTTTTGTCATATTTTTGTCTGTCTCTGTGTTTTTAATATTATTATCAACCTCACCTTGCAATTGATGACTGTCACATGCTTTACCATAAATCTTTGTATCATCATATTTTGCAAGCTGACTAAATGCACCCAAGGAGATATTTTATAAATTGCTAAATACTGTAAAAATAACCAGTCCCAGTATGCTTCTCTGTGGAACATCGCTGCATGTGGACTCCATTAAGCAATACGTACAGGCCTTTGCTTTCTGTTTGTTAAAAAATTGTGAATTCAGTGGTTTATTTTGCTTGTTACTCTTTATGCTCAAAGCTTGTACAATAAATATCTAAGAGGAACAGCACCCTGTGTAAGTCAAATACATTACGTCCAGTGGATAGCTTTCTTCTGCTTATTTTGTTGCATGCCATCTAGGGTCAGGTACAAATGTTCATGCCAGAATGAACATCCCACATGAGAAACAATTTTTATGCTAAAGCATTAGCCTCACTGAACTCCACTATGGCACAAGTTAGGACTGAATGTGTCTCTTGGAACTTTGTGGGCACTGCGTGTAGCGCAAGTGTGTGAATTAGTGTTGCATGTGTTTTTGGATATGTTTATGCATGGAGTTAGCACTGGAATTGATAGGTGTTGGTGGTGTATAGTGCGTGTAAGAGAGAGAAAGAGTGTGTGTGTGGGAAAGGGTTTGCCCCAAATTTTTGTAAGGTAAGGACTTTCCTTTTTTTTAGTCATTTTATTTTTTAGGTTTACATATGGTAATGCATATAGTGGTGTCTGCAAGTGTGTGTGTGAGTTTGGTAATTGTAAATGGCAGCCATCATTAAGACCTGTTCCTTGGGCAATGTCCTTTGGCAAATAAATGAATTCTTCTTCTCTTCTACTAATAATTTTTTCCTTGAGATGACTCTAGGTCAAACATCTTGAATAATAATAACAATACTAGGTCAAATGTGGTACCAATACCAGGTCAAACATATATGGTTGGGTTCCCAATTGTAAATTGTATCAATCTACAGGTTGTATTTTGTAAATTTCTGGATCCATCTCGGGCATATCTTCTGATGTTAATTTCTGGATGATAACAATTTTTCAATAAAATTATATGTTTCATTTATGTGCTCTAATAAATTTCTACATTTCTTTGTGAAATGTTTTTCAAAATAAAAGAAAATAATTTTTAATAATGAAAACCTTCAAGTACATTATAAATAAATTTTCAAAGCAGTTGAGTTTTTTTAATGTGCAATAAGTTATACTTTTTTATCTTTATGCATAATTATTATGTTTTTGTTGCAATTCTTTTCATCTCTTGATTCATGCTCCTGGCAGTGGACAGGTGACCAATCAAATAAAAGCTATTCAGTCAGTCCTGTCTGTGCCATCTGGCACCTGAGGTGACAACAAGGGACATCCATCTGGTTCTGTCTGCTGCTGCTCTAGGGGCTGCCTAAAGGGATAGGTCTCTTCTTCTGGAGGTCCTTCTCAACAGTTTGCCTCCATGTCTCTTTGTGCCTTCCTCTATTCCTCTTTCCCTTCAGTGTCCATCCTAGTGCTGTTCTGGGGATTCAATCTGGAGGCATGTGGCACAGCTAGTCATCACCACTGCCAAAGTTAGATTGTTTCTGCCAAGGTGCATGTCCCATCCCTGTTTTGCAGCTCTTCTAGTAGCTCTGCCATCACACTGGAGACATCCTTTTGGCTTTGATCCCTCGCCATCATAGGTCCAGTTGTTTCTCTAGGTGTTATTTCTGTAGCGTAAAAGAATTTTACAGGGTAGCATTACTAGCCCTACACCCAACCCTCCTCCTTTCTCATCCAGGTTTGGGACCAACAATGGCAGAGTTAAAAAAGAGCTATGGTCTGTTTATTTCCTAATAAAGAAAAAAAAACCAAATTATTCACAGGCTACATTTTTGAGACTTTTTTAGACTCAGAATAGTTGGATTTTATTCACTGTTTGTACAAAGATAAGAGAGAATGAATGTTTTAATTATTGTAAGAGTTTAGCAGTGCTAAATGATGTGCTAATGACTATGTATCATAATGTAATGGCTAATATAGATTAAGTCAGCTTATAAAATTTTTACAACAAATAAATGTTAACCTGATGCAAATAAAAGTGTAGCATAAAGTGAGCATTATATAAAAGTGTGGAAATATGTATTTTCTTTCTTTTAACTTTATAACAATTTGATTACACTGTTTTAAGCAAAGAAAAGAAAATCATTATAACACTTGCATATAGTGTGTAGGGAACTTTGCACAAGCTTTGTTTGTTGTAACACAAAAATACTGGAAGAGTGATATTTGACACAGAAATTCATTTTCTGAGGAATGCTTTGCAATTGTTTTCAGGCAAAGCCAATGGAATGTGAAGATGTTCATGTATGTTTGTTATTTAACATTTGAGCTTTTATTCCAATCAAGGAGCACAACAGCATTGTTTTTCCATCATAACACTTAACAGATCAGATTTCACCATTAGAGCATCACCTTTTAAGTTCTGCTTTTTGTGAAGTTTTCTTTACACATAGAAGTTAGCTGATTCACGACTGATGTTTTCAAATTTTTTAGTTGATTAATGTCTGCAACGTTCTGCATGTTTACGTTTCCTTTAAAATATTCAGTTTTCACATACTTTATAGTTCAGATTCTTATACATTTTATAGATATTTGACAATGTTACCATTACGAATGATTGACATTTTTAACTTGGGAAAGATAATTGCAGTCTTTTATGATGATCTTTTTATTACAAGTTGATTTTAAATTAAAAATATCTTTTGAATAACTGACAAACATTTAATCTTTTTGGGATTCATTTCTTGGCTAGATGCAGATGCTGTACTATAAATACCTCAGTACATGAGGGGTATTGTGAAGACATAATTACTTTATGATCGGCCCCAAATCCCTTCACAAAAAATTATTGATGGGGGGATGGATGGGTAGGGGTCTGAGCAAGAAATAATTATGTGCAGAGTTAGTTTTACTTTAGAAGGTCTTAGTGGAATTATTATGCCATTTGTTGAAGACATAAAAATACTTTAAAACAATATGATAAAGATCAGCTACTGTATTAACTCATGAGGGAAGGTGGTCAGGTACAAGACACAAAATACTTTATCCTTTTCCCCTCTTAGAGCAATTGAGATTTTCAAAAATCAGTTATCCACATAACACACAATGTAAAATGTGTAGATCAAATATATACACACATAATAATAATAAATGCAAATTTTGTAAAGCGCATACTCACACTTCTTAGGAGCATGCTCTTAGCGCCTAAGAACAAGAACACAACATGGACAGCATATGAGGAACAGGAAAACAATCGAATAGCATATGAACTATAAAAGAATCAACAACCGTACTAATCGAAAAATAAAATCAAATACAGAAAACACAAAGAGGAACCAAATAACAAGAACAAGAGCTGAGAGTAACATGATATTGCAAAAGGAAGGGTGTGAAAAAAGACTAGCATTATGGAAAAGGTTATTAGGAGTGATGCTTACGGAAGGGGTGTGTTTTCAGTGCACGTTTAAAGGATTCAATAGTGGCCGGGTAGGTGACAGATATGGAAAGGGAGAGAGTTTCATTGTTTTGCTGCACAATAACCAAAAATCCTGTGGCCATATGTTGTTGTTTTGGGTCGGGAAGAGTAAGAAGATGATCATCAGACAAGGAGTGGAGTTGTCTAGCTGGGATGTAAGGGAAGAGCAGTTCAGAGAAATAATCAGGGCAGGTACCTCCAAAGAAATTAAAACACAGTACGGACAGTTTGTACTGGTTGTGAGAATGGATGGGAAGCAAGTGTAGAAAACAAAGGAGAGTGGTGGTGTGGTCCTGTTTTTTAGCTCTAAGCACGAGATGTGCAGCAGAGTTCTGAACTTTAAATTTAACTTTAAATAATTGAACTCATATCTCTGTAAACATTCAAAATTCTGTGATATTAATTATATTATTCACCCCTATATATCTGCATATTTATGCATGCACACACACACATATTCACTGATTCATACCAACTCGTACATTCACAACTTATTCTCTGGCTCTCTCATTTGCTTTTTTCCTCATGCATGCTTTTTCAATCAAATCATATGAAGCATATTGGTCATATAGAGTATATAGTTCGCTGGATATGTAATCAAATAAGTTTAGGTATATGAACACATGCAATTAGTCAGGACCAAGAACACAAAAGTCTTTTAGGGAAATATTTCTCTTTCTTAATTGTTCATACTTAATTTACAAATATATAGGCACATGCACATACATATCAGCTTAAACACACACACACATTCCATTTGTTCTTCTAGGCCACATTTCTGGGTAATAACCTAAAAAATCTATTTAGTAACGGCCCTTTTTATTTTTATTTATTTGTTTCTTTATTTGTACTTTATTAGTAAATCTATCAAAGCTGTTGAGATATTCAAGAGTCAAATGTGTGGTTAACATATAATGCCAAACCTACATAATATCAAATATATACGCAATGTGGCAATGCAGTCCTATAATTAGATGTACATATGTGTGACTATCATAAATAGTGAAGAAGTGTGTGTAGGTACCTCATCAATACTAACAAATATTACATGCTTGGGATGCAGCACAGTGCAATAGATAGAATATCTTTTTTATGATGCTTGCAGAATATGCTAACTATATGAAATGTTTCACGCAAAAGATATTTTGATTGTGCCAGTCTCTCATTTTTATTAGACTTTAACATATTACCTATTCCAAAGAGGATACATTTTGACAGGTGCAATCATTTTGATAGCTGGAACACAGAAAGTAATGCTATAGTTTACCTCACTAAAGGTTTTTAAATGCTCGGTTATAAACATACTAAATATATGCACATTATCACCTCAGTAAGATAGCAGGTAATAGTTAGTTCTTGATAATTAAGAACTGTATCTGTTCATCCATATTTTTAGGGTGGCCTCCTAAAGGTGAGCATAATGTCGATCTGATAATTCAAAAGTGCTAATGCTGAGAACATCTGCAATCAAAAAGCATGCTGCTTATTGCCCTCTATCAACTGTTCACAGCTATGTTTAAATCTGATCAAATCTAGCACCTTCTTGAAACTATTCTCCCCATAATGTTGGCCCAGTGATCGTAGAACAAGTAATTGAAAAGAATGAGACTGCTGAGTTACAATGTCTAAGTACTGAGTCAGACTCAGCACAGAATCCAGAATAAAATGAAAAGACATTGTATTATTTTGAAAATGATAGTGTAACATCTGGAGAGGCAGAGAGAAAGAGAATGTGACATAACATTATGGTTTTTTATGAGAAAGCAGTTTGTAAAATTTTTGAAACATGTAAATGCAATATTATAATAATGACTAGAGAAAGATATATCCACACAAATTACAAAGACATGAAAATTTAGATCACAACAATTAAATATTATGATATACAGTGCCATAATACCAGAAGTTTCTTGAGATGATCATAAATGTATTAAAATGAGCCAGAAGTGAAAAAAATCTCAATAAACTGCTCTTTGATGTTAATCTGTTTATATATATATATGGCTGTTATGTTGCCTTGTTGTAGGAAACAATTTTATTAACTGTGTGTACTGCTGGTTTATCAAATACATTGTAGCTCATTTCTCAAATACCTTTAAAGAACACTGCTGAAAATTTGTTTCCCTTAATGTATGTTAAAAATTTTCAGAAAACTTAAGCATTATCAATTAGCAAGAAACAAAGTTTTAAATGCTAAAAGTTATGAAACATCCTTGTCATGCATCAATACATTTTTATCCCTTTTGTGTGTTTCATTCTCTGTATAATTCTTTTTCCTGCAGTTCTCTTCTCTTTTAATGTCACATCCTCTCTCTCTCTCTTATTTCAAAGCTTTTCAGTGGCATTTTCTGATATTTCTGATAATTTTATCTACATTTTGAATTGCAGCTTTGTGCTTTTCCTTTTCTTGCATTCATTATTCACCATTTTTCTGTTCTTAATGCAATGTTCTGAATCTGCTTTGTATGAAATCTGTCTTTAGGGGACTAAGTTGCAATGCTGAACAGCAGTATATTCCTCTGTGTGCATGTGTGTGTGCTAGTGTGAGTGTGTGTGTGTAAGCTCACTTGTGTGTAATCTTTCTTTATATTAATCTCTCCCTGTATGAGCTGTTTGAGGAGTTGGGGAGGAGGACATAGGAAAGATTAAAATTTGCTACTCATAAAAATTTGTCCTAATATTCTTTGCAAAATTCAGCATTTAGTTTGTTTAGAGGTATAAAAAACTTATGTATACCTCTATATGCTATATACTTTGCTAATATTTAAGTATTTTTCCCTCCAGATTGGTGAAATTCGGTTCAAGAACTATTATGTTGCTGTCCTAACAGTGAAAGCAAAATTTCGTGGTGGACTAACTTCAGGGGATTCAGGTAAGCACTGTGTTTACATGAGTCAATGACGACCATATGATGACAAAAAAGTAGCTTATACCATTTGTGGAAGAATAGAAACATGCATGATTTTAATCAAATACTTGTTTCTTTGCATATGGCATGTGATCCAAATTGAAGATATTACTATATTTTAAAGCATCTGACTGGTGTGCTTGGGAGATATTTTGCCTCAGTGAGCATTCAGCTTCAAAGAGTTGAGCAGGCTTGACTCCTGTAATACTATGAGCTACAAATGTAAAGGATCCTATAGTCCAGTTACTGTAGGAGCAATGAACTGTAAATGATTCCCTTTGCTTTTCCCTGATAAATCAGTTATCCACATCATGGGTGAGCTAGGGGCAGAGGAGGGGAAAATGGTTATACGCCAAGCCAGCAACTAAGGCTGTATCGTGGCAAAGCAGCCAGCCCTGTAAACAAATGCCATATGCAGGGAAAGAAAATTGTTTATGAGTCAAGATCTGAACACAGGACAGTCAATCCTCACTGTATTGGTGACAGGAGTTAAGCATTGTGCCACCAGACCGCCCAAGTGAAGGGGACCTAGTCAATCACTAGTACAGGCAAGCCCCAAACCAGTTATGTGCTGCATAGCCAAATGTTCTAATCACCAAATTGTCTTGCTAGATGTGCATGCTAATAAAATAAGCTATTTCTGTTGTCAAACTTTGTATTCAGTCTTGTTAAAGGAACTAGGTTTGTGAGCTTATTGGGGGCTAGACTGTTATATATTGTAACCAGCTCTGGTATTCAGGATTAGTTTATCAAGTGTTTTGTATAATGTTTATCTAAAATGTTTAAGTTGATGTTCATATTTTTTATGGCATTTGAACTAAAACCAAGTGGTATATATATATAGAGAGAGTTTATGTTTTCGATAATACATTTGCAGATGCCAAGTGGAAAACTTGTCTGAAGTCGGTGAAACTCATGCCAGATCCTCATTCTGAAGAAGGTTCTCATGACTATTTCACATTCACCAATAAACAGGTGATCTACTGCTATTGAACTTTATTGAACTAATAATATTTTTGTTTCACATTTATTAATAAATAAATGATCAGCTGCTGTTCATAATGTTTTTGCTTTACATTCACCAATAAGCACCTAATCTGCTGCAGGAAGTGTTGTTTGAGCATTACGTAAATCCACACTTTTTGTCTGATCCTAACTAAATTATTCGTGATTACTCCTTTTTTTCTATGGGAAAGTCATATAATACATTGGCTTCATGTATTTTTCTCCAGAGTATGTTTTCAATGTTATATTACCTTTTGTGTGTATTTGGTGGCTCCAAGTAAAAATTGAAAAACAGAGAATAAATTGTACCTAAGATTTTTGTTACTGATACATATATATGCCATGTATAATGTATCGCCTGTGTGCAGTTGAATAACACTTATGGCTCTAACTTTAGCATTCATTCAACACCACATTACGATATTCAAAACAAATGCAGCTGCACAATCAATTGTGACCAAATGATTTCCTGAGTATTTTATGGCCTGCTGACCAGATGTTCCCAACCCCTAGTCTAGGAGAAGTCATGGGCTGTCTGGTCAGTGGCCTGTGGCTATAAGTGATTACAATGACAAGAAAATGCTAGTACCATAGGTAATGCTAAGTATATTGAGGATAAAATTAGATATAGCCATCATCTATATATATTTGTACTCTACTCAGTTTGATTTTTATGTACAACATTTAAATTGTGTGTTTAAATGTTAATATCTTTGTTCACAGTTCTGCTGTGAACCAAAAGGTATAACAATCCTTCGATTTATTCTTCAACAACCGTCTCCTGTTTGGAAAGATTTCAGGATGGAGAACTTGAAACTGCTTCAAGCATCAGGAGTAAGTGCTCTGCCTCAAAAAAGCTTTGTGAATCTGAATAAATATATACATACATTCCTGGTCACTTGACATTCCACTGTGATGGTGAACATTGTTTTTAAAATCTTGTGTTTCTTAGTAAATATAAGCGTACAGTATGGACAAGAGCAAGCTACACTGTGTCTGTCTTAACTTCAATGAAAAAAGTTATCTAAGTATTCAAAAAATTAACTTTGATTTCTGTCATTAAGCTGATGTAGGGTGCATGTGTTTGTGCATATATGTGCATCAGGCCCGTTCTTAGTCCTTGCTGGGCCCGAGGCATAGGGCATGTGCCACTGTTTTAGTTGGGATTTAATTACCTTATTAATCAAAAGTCCATCACCCCTGATGACTCAAAAGCGCGAGCCCCTAGGCAGATATCTTGTCTGCCTGCCCCTAAGCACGGGCTTGATGTGTGTGTATGTATGTATATGTGGTGATGCTCCTTAATTGATACTATCTGAGTTAGTTGCAGTGACTATCTGATCAAGTCCCATCTTGATTCTGGTTTTGCTTAGTTCTGCAGTACCTAAGTGGTTTCTATGCTAACAATGCTTGTTTTTATGCCAGAATACTAAACCCAATCCCTTGCCAGCATGGTTGATGGAGGAATCTTCTGAAAAGAAAGTCAGAAAACCCTTGGAGGTAAGTTTAGCTAAATTAATCCTGTACTCAATTGGTTGACAATATGGTCATGACACAGAGTGGATACAAAAAATTTGCTCAGTGATATAATTAAAATTATTTATAATTTTAAATATTTTATAATGTAGGAATCTGAATTAAATTATTGATAAATAAGAGGTTGTTGAAAGTAAAAGTAAATTAGGTTTTTATTTTATTGGAATAAAAGTCTTGTTGGGATTTTCAAATTACTGAATTCATTTATATAGCCATATCTCCCCACTTTCATCTATCAATACAGACCACAGTCATCCAACTATATATTTATATATGCATAATTAAAGATTTTCTCAACCAGAGTATATGAATGCTTGAAGTAAATTACAAAGTTCTTTTGGAAAGTACTCGACTCCTGCCAGAATTCCTTCAGTATCATTGAAATCAATTTTTACCAGGATAATTTCATATTTGTAATTTCATTTTGTATAGATTTTTAGTTCAGAAATTGTACTGACTTTAAAAATCATATTTGTGAAAAATGCTCATTGACTTTATTTATTGTAAAGTTGTTTTCATTTACAAAGGTGTTGCAGATAACTTTTCTTGTATTTCAATGAACTTAGTTTCAAAACTAATTCTTAACCTTAGCCTTCAAATCACATACCTTTGTGCTGAAGACCACGCTAACAAACCATTGTTCAAATTGTTTTTTTTTCTTGAAAATAAACTACAGATGCACTGGATCGTAGACTATTACACTGATTAGTAGTAATTAGTGTCATGATTATTGTTTGTCATGGTTTGTTGTCTTTGTGGTGATTATTGTGCTGAAATTAATTTTCCAGAAATTACTTACTTCCCCTGTGACAGGGGAAGAAGAGGTGAGACAGGTGGAATTGAAGCAGAGAAGTTTCCTAGTAACTTGCTTGAATCCTTCATCACTTTTCTATGTTTATTTTATGATAAAATGATATAGCTATTTTTCTTCTAACCCTTATACTTCCTGCGTAAGAGAGACTAAGAAATTATTTTGAATAAGAAACTACATCCAGTATATTTCCATGCTTTCATGTTTAAACAGAATGCTTGCATACATTATAGAGCTTTTTACTGAATGACTTGTGACTACATTTTCAAAGAAATTTTGATGCAAAGGCTTAAAGTGAATGTAAATACCAGAATTAGAGAAACACCGCACAAGGAGCTAGAGATTTTGAGATTATATCACCTGTAAGTTTAAGAACCATTGGAGAATATAAAATGATAGAATGAAAAGATGTTATCACAAGAACATTTAAAAGAAGCTTGCTTTCATAGGAAGCATAGTAAAAAGTATAGAGGGCAATGTAGTTTAGAGAATAACACCCACACGTAGTCTCACAAACTTCCCCCATCTCTTTCTACTTTTGTTTATTTCAAAACAATTTGTGTCTATTTCAGTGTAAATAGTACTTTGATCATGTTGGCTTTAAAATCGTCAGCTACTAAATAAACACCATTTTTTACAGAATGGCTGTATCACTTAACAAGTGTAGCATTCACTTAAAGTTGTCAGGAAAATGCATATTTTAGTATTAGTATTTTCAGCAGAAAGTACATAATCACATTTTTGACTTGGAACTTGTAGAAACCTAATGTTCTAATGCACAAGATGTTCAATATACTACTTTTATCCTTATTTCAACAAATGATAAAATAATGTGTACATAATTAGCAGCTGAAATCTTTTACAAACACTGCGCTTTATTTTCCATGGCGCATTTTGAACTTTAACATACCTTGTTGTGTGCTATATGAACAAGGAACAAGTAATAGACAAACAACCACTGACATCTGCACGTGAATGCATGTAAATATGTCCTGTACAGACACAGATTTTTGCATGGGTATACATCTGTACACATACACACACCTGCATACATGTGCTTTATTTATTTCAGAGGGTTCCTGATGTGGAACAAATATCTTCTCAACTACAGCAGTTGTGGGCCCTTGCAGAAGAAGCTTCTAGTGTTCAAACCAATCAATCTTTAGGACGTTTTCAGGCAGGTCTTGATGGGGCAATTTGTGTGTGTGTGTGGTGTATTTCTGTGTGCATATATGAGCAAGTGAATGTGTGTGTGTGCATTCATTCTTCCATGTTCATACCCTGATATGCTTGCAGCTTTTAACTTCTTAGCAAAGTGTACCCTGACATCTTTTATAGATTATGTCATGGTTTTAAAATTTTTTTTTCAGATTGATGGCTGCTATGATGTCAACCTTTTGGCTTATACCTGAAATGCTGGAAAACACACTTTCTTCAATGTTCAGAGATATGCTTGACAGTGTCAGCTGGACTGATACAGTATTTGTTTTCATATCAGTGAATACCTTTGCAGCTTTTTAAAAGTCTTAATTATTGTAATATGGTTTTGAAAGTTATACATTTTCTGTTATCATGGCAGTGTGTATTTGTGTATATGTGCACCCCATATAGCACAAGCTCAGTTTGCAGCCAGCAAGTTTTAATCGTGAATGCAATAAAGCACACAACCTGTCAGTCTGGAACTTTGTTTTTCCTTTGATAAGTTACTCCCTTCCCTTTTCTCCATTCGTGTTTGAAATAAGGTATAAAAACATGTATAAAACTAGGCCCGAAACACGGTATTTCTCTTTTTAGAAACTATGCATAAAACTGTAATATTGTAGCACACAAAAAAGTGGGGCAATTTGACAAAAGACACTAAATACAAGATGCTTCATCAGAGCAGAGCACGAACTTTTCCGTGATCAGCCTATAGGTGAGGTGTCAGTAACGCAAGCGCCACCATGCAATGGTGATGGCCGCTGATCAAATAGGAAAGCGTGGTGTTGTGGAATTGTACTAATTTACATTGCAAACGTCCTGGTAAATCATTTTTCAGATGTGATAAGCTGGTTTCACTAAACAGTGTATTGTTTGTATCTCAGTATTACCTAAGCCTTGATCAAAGACTAATTAAGAGATCCCACAGGCAGGAAAGTGAAGCCACTCTGACCCGTATTGTGACCGCGGCCACGCCCTCCTGTACCGACTACTTAATTCGGCCTTTGCGCAGTACCAATCTACAGAGAGAAGCACAGAAGGATGGAAATAAAGGGGCCATGATAATCTTCTCTGTATTGTTCCAATTTTAGCATATGTACTACACCAGCAGTTCAATTTCCTTTAACAAGACTAGACAGCATAAGGTCCGTCTCTACTTTTCTTCATAAGGGTGTGAAGCAATTGTTTGTACAAATTAAATTTTATTAAAAAAATCTGTGTCGAATCTTTATCTTCTCTTTTAGTAAAATACTTTACCCTCGTAACGTGATCCTTAATTTACAATGACGCGTTAAATGCGCGGAGACCTTAATAAAAAATCTGTGTACAGCATATACGTATCAACAATTACGTTGAAACAAGGGAGGTATCCATAGTAAGCATTCATTTCGATCTGGTTATCGTATAACATCCCATTACATCTACCTCACGTTAGCATTACTTATGAATCTCTTTAAAATTCCGATGACGAGACTTTCAGAATTTTCTTGCAATATTCAGATATCCCCCG
>SRHC01000370.1:0-29112 GCA_004794325.1 Pomacea maculata | reverse complement strand
AGGGGCCATGATAATCTTCTCTGTATTGTTCCAATTTTAGCATATGTACTACACTAGCAGTTCAATTTCCTTTAACAAGACTATAGACAGCATAAGGTCCGTCGATCTCTACTTTTCTTCATAAGGGTGTGAAGCAATTGTTTGTACAAATTAAATTTTATTTAAAAAATCTGTGTCGAATCTTTATCTTCTCTTTTAGTAAAATACATTACCCTCGTAACGTGATCCTTAATTTACAATGACGCGTTAAATGCGCGAAGACCTTAATAAAAAATCTATGTACAGCATATACGTATCAACAACGTTGAAACAAGGATCGAGGTATCCATAGTAAGCATTCATTTCGATCTGGTTATCGTATAACATCCCATTACATCTACCTCACTTTAGCATTACTTATGAATCTCTTTAAAATTCCGATGACGAGACTTTCAGAATTTTCTTGCAATATTCAGATATCCCCCGTTCAAACTACTTGACAGATGCGAATGAACAAGCAATGAGAGAAAACTCAGGCACAGAGGTTTCTGAATAACTCCATTGACGTTACTTTCATTGGTTATTTCCCTTGCTTCAACGTTTTGGATAAGCATACAACTGACTTCTATTTCACACAAATGTAAACATAAACAAACATGTATCAAAGCAGCAATAAAAAGAAACCATTTCAACAGTTACAAACTGGCCACTACATTTAAGTCACGCCAGAAAAACAACTAGGATAGTGAGCAGACGAGACTAATTAAGCAACGCAATTAATGAACAACTTTATCGAAATTTAAAAAAAGGTTTAGAAAAATATGTATGAATGCATGCAGGAATTAGCAGAATTTTTCTACAGTCACAACCATTCAACTACAAGCCACAACCGAAGCCAAGATAAATTTGACGAGAGTAGATAACGCATGCAACATTAACCAATTCAGTCTAAGCGAAAACAAAACCAAATACAAAGGTAAACATATATAAAACAATTTATATAAATGCAAAAAACAGCAATAACCCCTTCAACAGTTTCAAACACTTAGCTACAAATCATAACAAAAAAGCCACACATTATGGATGATATAAGCCAATATGATTGCATAGCGGTATAGGAGGATTGTGGACGGCAAATGATCACTTGCTGAATTTAGGATATTTAGATCCTGCCAGTTTGGTTGACTATATCTGCCGCAGAGAAGATTCGACGAATTTGGAAGAATGACACGCACAATCGTGAAGCGTTCCAAATTTTTTTCTGTAAAGTCGATTGAGTATGTAATGTCGTTTTAATTTCTATCCTATTTACATACAAATATCTCGTTTGACCTGTGGATTGTGTGCAGGGTGTTATATAATTCTGATTAGCTTGAACTTTTTCAATAATTTTGTCCTTAAAAATAGGCTTAAAACGAAATGGTTCATTCGTGATCTACTTATCCAGGTATCGTTTTGCATTGGGCTCCTTGTATGTTCAAATTAAAAGGTTATTTATAAAATAATACTATTAACTGTAGAAGCCATGCTCTTGTTTACATTTCAAACGAGTGCGCTGGCAAAGGGACCAAACTCTACAACATTCCCCCCCCCCCAAAAAAAAAATAGAGAAAACTCCTAAGAAAATAATGTGCTTCAGCGAAAGTAAAGAAGTAAACCTCTATGTATCTCTGCTTAGAAGTGATAGGAGAATGCGAGGGTGTACGAGTTATTTTATGATTTAGAAAAATATCCTTATTCGAGCATGCGATGTTTCCCAACGCGAACATCGACAAGCAAGAGGTTACCTCCCTTACCTTGACGTATTACATTCGTTTTTCGCTTCAAGTGTTTACCTCCAAGTTTGTTCTCAACGCGTGGTGTTTAAAAAATGCTAATTGAAGTAAAACTTATAAATTAATTTTCTATAAAACGAATGTCAAACATTTGTTTATTTTTGTCAAGTGATCTGTCAAATGGTTGTAATTTCTAAGTAAACTGTGAGGTACAACACACTGTAACACACCACACTTACTAACAAAAAAGGAATGGGACTGTCTATACCAGTGCTACACGGGGGAAAGAGCGTACTACTCGAGTAGTACATACACTAAAATTGGAACGATACAGAGAAGATTAGCATGGCCCCTGGCGCAAGGATGACACGCACAATCGTGAAGCGTTCCAAATTTTTAAAATATTATTTTTGTTAACTTTAAAGATGTCAGACGGTGTTCTGAAGATTTTTGTATTTTTAAAGCAATAGCGGATCATAATAATCCCTGAATTATGCTTAATAACTTTTGTAATACTATCTGTCACGTGAACCATTATGTAACTATATTGCATCTCTACACTGTTTATAGCACCTATATCCCTTCATACCTTTATCCATTGCATTACATCATGCTCTTGCATTTTCATCTTATGTTGTTTAGAGTCCCTACACAGGCTACACGTATTTTACGGTCCATTGTCTGCTACCTTATGTTCATTATCATAACTGGTCAGAGCAGTGAGTGCGACCTACCTACAAGTACACATTGTAAGAGAGTGAAGAAGTGGTGTGACATGTTCAGATGCAAAAAGAACTCAGGTGCTCGTTTCGTTTTCCGGACTAGCAAGTTCTTGACTTTCTGAAGAATGTGAATGAGGCACTGTGGACAGCCAGCAATACCAGACCACAGTCGGAAAGAATGGGTAAGGAAGGGTGCCTTAGAGTTTAGACCTATCCAGGCTTCACGAATCCCAAACTTAATGAATCCTTTAAATTAATGAAACATCTTGCTAGGCTCATGGGGGAGAAGGGTACATTCCCCCCCCCCCCCCGTCACTGTTTTCAATTACTATTGTTTAAACATGTTGTGGGAAAGGCACTAACAATCGACATCTGACAATATTTAATTCTGATCGAGGGATTCCAATTTTTTGTGAAAATAAAATTTGACAACCATGTAAATCAGACTGCTTTTGAAGGAACCTTTAGCCTATACATTCTATACGGATATTGTTATTTGTATAAACTAACTTTCTCTCATAATTTCTTTTCCATTGAACATTATCAATAATAATTTATAATAAAATAGCAATTAACGTAATCAGAATGTTCAGAAGTGAGTTCTAATGTCCATAGCATAGTGGGATGCTTGTTCTGTGTACTCCTGCAACGTCCTCGCCCTGAAGTCATGATGAAAAATGGTTGTAAAGGATAAAGTAATGTGAGGGTGGGGGCGCAAGCCGTGTGGGTGTGGGTGGGGGATTGTGGAAGGAGCGGGGCGTGTTTTGCACACGTCACGTGAGCGCGAAAGCCAGTGCGGGCAAATCCCTTGAATGGAGGAGTGAATGAACAACCGCCCGCACGCAGGCACAAGTTTTGGCGGGAAGCGGTCGGGGTCTAAAGGTCACAATGACCAGGTCAAGGTGTGGTCGGAGAGAGCGTGCGTACCGCACGTCAACACGCACACACTCTTCCACCCGCTCCCCCACCTTCACAACGACTCCACCCGATAGTGTGTGCTTTCTTCTCACGTTCTGTTCTCTCCCCACACCCCAACTGTCCTATTCCATCCCCCATATCATTCTGCCACTCCCTCTTCATTACCCCCACCACTGCACTGTTCCTCCATCCAGCCTTCTCTTCCTCTAACAGTCTAACCAATGTCTTCGCCACACCATCGTGACACGGAATCATGGACTACCCTCCAAAAAAATTCCACGCACTCGTTTTGAGCGTACAATTTCAAGAGCCTTCTTTTGTCATAATACAAAAGTAAAGAAAGTAGGTGGATAGGTACTTTACTGTATAGTCCTGTTTATACTTGGTGAACGAGGCCGTTAGCGTGCAGGCAATATGTGAGTAATTAGGGGTTTTTCCACGCATGCCGACAAATATTTAAAACGAAAGGTTTGGGGCAGAATTCCCAAATATTACAAAATATATGCATATATCCGAAGCTCCAAAGAGGAAAGCAAAAGAGTATTATCATTCCAATGTTGTTCCCTTATTCCTCTTTGAGTCTTCTGTCTTTTATTACTTGTTTATGAATATCCTTCCGTCCTTCGTATGTATGTTATCCATGTCTCCTTTGTCTCAAGCACTCAGTCCATGTTGGTTCGTAACCGTGATCATACGCGATATAAATTACACATTATTATTCCATGTGTGGAGATTTTGATCAGTTCTTAACAAGAAACTTTGAATAAATAAAAGTGCTGTTCCTATGATATTGAGAACATTGTAGATGTTGTACAGGAACGACGAAGAAGATAACGATGAAATGCTACTTCTTAACCAAAAAAGTGAGTTTTTTAATATGAAAAAAATAAGTCCTGACTTTGCATTAATGAAAACAGTTTCTTCTTTAGTATTCGCAAGCCTGCCCACCCTTAGAATTTAATCCCAGGGATAATCCCTTGATTCAGTCTTTTAAACCAAAAGAAATAAGCAATGAAAGATGAATTGTTCGCTGTAAAGGATTTTATTATTGCTAATCATGGCAAACACGTTCCAGCAAGATGAGAGCGCCTATATTCAAAACGCAATAAAACATTCATTTCGAGGAAACACGCAAGAAGAAAAGATTTTTAGCAATGTGATAGATGCCTGTTTATCTACAGTTTTATTTTCAAATGTATTATTATTGCAAAAACGTGTGCATTTATCAAATGCCTCCAAGCAAAGAGCGAGCACCAAGTGACATTTCGTGGGGTGTCCGGCTATATAGGTCAAGGTTGTTGTTCACTAACTGTCCATGGAGACCGCAGGGGGTCAAGTGGAGGGGGGAAAGGGGAGGTACCAAGCGCTGTTGACGTGCTAGTCTTTGTGTGTCTGAGTACGATGTGTTGGCAATAACATCGACGTCTTATCTCACTTTCATCGTCGTCTCTTGTACTTACGAGCGGCTTGGACGATGTTGTGGAAGTAGGACGACGCGCTCTACTTCGCTGACGCTGACCCCCCTGGTCGATCGTGTGAGGGGGAGGCGGAGACTGGCAAACAGGGAAGCCTTTTATGGTGCGAATACAACAGCAGTTTACAGTTTGTAACATCTGCAAATATGGTGTGCTAATTAACTTCAAATGTGAGCTTTATTTTTACTTCGTAAATGTAAAATATTTTGATGGATTAAAAAGGATTTATCAAATGTCGTCAAGAAAAATGTTTGAAAACTATGCTTAGATTTTAACCTTCTGATAATATATAAACATGTCCTTATCGAAGCTTTCAAGATGTCACTGAACAGTATTCATCTCCTCTTTCGATGTCTTGACTACAACGCTACTTTTCTTCTGCTGGGGTAGGAGGCAGTGGGGAGGGCTGATGTAGGGTAACGATGGTATGATGTTTTCATCTGAGGGTCAGGCGTTGGAGTAGAGGGGGTTACTGAGTCTACATTCCTAGCCACCAGTCTTTCGGTGAAAATAAAACCCTCAGCGCGATGCGGCGGGTCGGTGAATGGGTAGGTGAAAGACGTCCGCACCGACTCAAGCCCCTGGGCCGAGCCTACGTACCCCTCTCCTGAACGCCCCAGTAACCGCCCAACGACCCTACCGCCACCTTACGGGCCACCACCCGCCGTTGCCATGCCAACAGCACCAACACTCGCTCTCGTTCACGTGCCCCTTTGGAACTCTCCAGACAGAGGGCTTCATTTAATTTCGCATGCATCATCCACCCCTGTGGGATCCACCCCAAAACCCGTTGTCAAGCCGACTGCACTTCTCTTGTGCAAGAATCAAAATCACCGCTTCCGCACATTTATTTTACGTTTGAAGAATTTCATGCCAGGGCCTATAGGGAAAAAACTGATTCATCAGAATGCTTTGGAAGAGTGAATTTAAAAAAAAAAATTACCTGCTTGTAATATATGGAATAATTAACGTTTTTTACGGTGTTGGGACGTATACTCCCACCGACTTTGAGTCCTTGACCCTATATGAGTAATAAACAACAACGTTAATGTTGTAGTCTACAGGCTGACGGACTGTCCTTGACCTGTCTCACCGAAGGCGTCTGGGCCTGGTGTTACTCAATGAAGTTTTATCGCCGATGTCAGCCCTTTCCCCCTACCCCCACCCCTAACACACACCCTCGACGCTGCGATCGCAGGTCGAGGAGGGACCGTCGAGCTCATGTTGTACTTCACGCTGGACGGGTAGGAGGTGGGTTTGTGTAGTGTGTTTTACGTGGGAGTTTTCGGTGTTTGTGGACAATGAAAAAATCCATCCAAGAAGAGTAAGGCTTACTCCATGATTGACTACACAACCCAGTACAATTTTAGTGGGGGTCTTGTGTTTGTGGACAATCAAATAAAAAGGGGGAAGAAGAGAAAGAAAAGCAAAAATTTACAGGCTTACTCCATGATTTACTACAACCTGGTACAATTTTACTTATCTCAGATGGCAAATCAAAAAGCATCTAACACCGTTTAAACTTAAAATAATCAAAGTCACATACCACGACGTCGACAACCACTAGCACCAATACAGTCATACACAAATGTCTGAATTGAGGCTGCTTAGAACGATGTTTTGTAAATATGGTTAACATTGGCAATAGTCTATAAACATTAACGTTGATAATTACACAAGTTTGCATGAAAATTGTTTAAATGTACAAATATTGTTAACCTATATACTATTAAATACAAAATGAAGGGTGAAAGCGTTGAAGAGATCCATGGGGAGGGCAATGGACACAGCAGCTAAGATTCCCCAAATAAATAAATAAATAAATCAATCAATCAAAAAAATACGAAGTGGGAAAATCAGAGTCAATGTCGACTTTCTGATTGAAGCTGGTCGAGGCGGAAGGGAAGGAGGGAGCGGGAAGCGAAGATGCTTAGTCCTTCTGCACTGGAATGTGGAAGGTGGAGCCCGACGCAGGCGTCGGGTTATTTTTCGTTAGGGTATCGAGTCACGCATCAGCAGGCTGGACCGCCAACAATCCTCCCGTCTGCAGCGAGGGAGCCGGAAGGGTCAGCACACACACCTCGAGAGAGAGAGAGAACACTGCGATACGTCTGCCACCTCCATCAGACATCAGAGATTTCATTTTCCTTCCCCCTACCCTCCTCGGAGTGACTGATAGATAAAAGTCAGTGAGTGCAGTTCACTTAAACTAAGGTTGGACTTTAAATATATTCCTGCACCAGCATAACATGGACGAAGACATGCACTGGACAAACATTTTTGGCAGTTTAAAAGAAATTGATGTGAGTTAAACTGGTACCGAACCATCCCCAAGTAATATGACGTAGCAATGGTGCCAAGGACTTACTCCAGTAATAAAAAAAAAAGCTGGAAATGCCAAATATTGCATAAATATCAAATGCAAAGAAATAAAGATGAACAACTTCATAGAAGGGATAGCATAATTTACTACAATGGTAGGGAAAATATACTTTTTTGTGTATTTTTATAAGGCATTTCGAGCCCGCCAAAGTTGGTGGGAAAGGTTCTCTATCAATAGATATTATTTATTCCTTCTTTTTATAATTACTTTTTATGCTAATGTAGTAAACTAGTTTGTGCATATGTGCAACAATAAATAAAGATAAATTTCAACGAAGTGACCGAAGTAGATCTCTCCTTCATCTAGAAAGTTTCCTTGTACTGTCAAAAGTATGCCTAAGCTAGGACATTTATTTAATTTTACTTATTGAGTCATCTTCATACCTAAGCGTGAACTACAGACCTCCATTTTTGTCAGTCAACAGCAATGTTACAGTTATGTTGTTCCATGTCAGTTTGTTGAATTTTAAGAACATTATTTTTGTAGGACTTTATTGCGGTAATCATACAAGAAATGTAGAGAAACAAGTATGAAGTAAGAGCGAAAGGTGCAGTGACATCAAATGATAACGACAGTTTCGAAATCGTTTGTGGACAAGGAAGAATCTTACTGTAAATGGTACAAGCGACAACGCACCCCAAGCGAGCCCCCAACGGAACTGACCACTCCCTGTCGTCTTGACCGACAGATCCCACACCACGCTAGTTTTGTAGTCAGTTTGTCGGCCAGCGGGCACGGAACCAGTCATCTGTTCGCCCTTTCTTACACATGCGCCATCTGTGTGACTTCCACGAAGCAAAGAGGCCTTCATCCCGACAACGTCTTCGGGTCCTCGGTAGGACTTGAGGGGTAAGCCGATTTGGTAGAATTAAGAAATAATACTTAATTTTAAATTAATAATATTATTTATACAAATATTTACTATTCCCTCTTAAATTTCTGCGTGTTTAGCTAGTGATGAAAATATGCAGTTAAAGAAGTATTACATTTACCTCCACTGAATATAATCATATCAGGACGTAAATGATATTTACATAATATTTTTACTGTCGAATAATTTTGATTTTGTGTTCCCGGGAGTCGCACTTGTATGCTAATTGCTTCAGACGAGAGACATCAACGTAACGGTTACCAAGTTCTGACGTATCAGACAAGAAGTTCAGTTTGTAAACGAGACTAGGACAAGAACAAACTTGGCATGTTTTCGCGGGACACTTAATGCCTTTAACTATTATGCCATAGCCAACATCTTGATATATGCATGTCATCCTTGCTGTGCAAACACGATCGACATTTAAATAACATGTTAAGTTGTATTATATAATTACCAAAACAATTACAGATGTTTTTATTGTTTTAAAACAACTAAATGTTTCTTTGTCCCTAATTGCAGTCTGCACAGAAATAATAATAAAAAATGTACCATCAAAACCGCATAATTCCTACACCAGTCCTCCTAACCTAACCTATGCTTCGGTTAGAACAGGAATTATTAGAGACGTGAATAATCTAAATAAATCTTTTTTAATTTAACACTCACTCCTTAAGAGTCACGAAATGTCGTCTAATATTTTTAAATCGACAAAAGTTTAAGAAATGTAAAATTCAATCTGATCGCTCCTCATTTTGTATAATGGAAGCAAACGCTCTAGCATGACTACACTTTGTTCAAACAAGCCAATAGAATTGACTGTTGCAACTCTTCTCACGAGTGAGAACGATGATGGTACAATCAGGCGAAAAGGACGAGTAGCCGTCATTGTTCCGTAGAAAACTGAGGTGACAGAAGGTATGCTAGTGGCAGAAGGTATGCCAGCGGCAGAATCCTCAGCATAATGGTGTAAAGTGTACACCATCAAGCGATTGGTACCCGGATATTACTATATCATTGTAGTTGAGAGACCAGTTGCACAGCATCATTATAATTTAAGAAAGTTTTAGAACTTGAAAAATCTAAGTGTTTCGAGATAATCTGTTTAACTCACACTCTTTTATTTGTCAGACCAATTTTTAAAAGTATCCTGAAACGCATTTAAATGGTTCAGAAACAATTTTCGAGAAGACTTTTTAAGCACAGTTATAAATTTTAGAAGCGTGTGCACCTAGCCCTATAGTTTACACAACTACCAAATATGAAAGAAGAAATTGTAATGAACAAACTATGCCACCTTTAAAGAAATCTCACTTTTGAGAACATTCATGTGATTAACTGGGTTTCCACTTTTCTAGATCAGTAAACGCTCTTTCTAGTTTGTCGACCGACCCGCAGTCATTTAGTATCAGTTGGCGACGTTTACCCAACGAAAAAAGCGTTATAGTTGTTTTTAAAGACATTGTATTTAATTTTTGCATCTGATTGCCTTAATTTGAACTAAAACTTATACATGATAAATGACCCTTTAAAGCGAAAGTAAATTCCACAATGATTCGTCATTAAAAAAAAATTTAGGGGTTAGAGAAAGGGATGGGAGAAAGGTTTTGTTTTCTGACCGCCAGTTGAACAAATTTGTGACTGTTCATGGTCTATCCATCCAGAAGGTTTATCCAACTGCGTTATTTAGAAATTGTAAATATTTCATGTAAGGGCAATGCACTCTTATTTCCTATTTTCAATAAAGTGGCGCCTGACTGGTCTCGACGAACCGATACTCGTTAGCTGTCCTTGCACTGTGCCTAGAGGCAGACGAAGAAAATGGCCAGGTTGGCCACAAATTGTCATGGTGAATAGTCATTATTCTCCTTGCTTTCTAACAAATGTGCTTGTTAGAAAACGAGATTGCTAAACAGTTATAGTTTGAATTCTTGTCAGTGGTTGGTGGGACCTAATGTATATAAAAGTGGGTCAAGCTGACGTACAAAAGGTCAAGCACAAGAGTTCACTATGACGCAGGTTCACTTTGCATAAGACTTCCGCCCTCTCCAGACTTGCTTCTTCCTTTGTACTTGACGAAGACCTTACTTCCTTCATCGTTTATTTTTGTCACATTTAAACCATTTGCAGAAGCTCGCGTCGCTTGTTTCCGAGACAATCTCGTTAAAAAAAAGTTTTCGTAAGTCGTCACGGAAAACTGTTCTAGTCCGTTACATAGTCATAAGTAGAGACGCCATACATTACCGCAAATTACCAGGACATTACCACTGGAAATGAAACGTCACACGTAACAATGCATTACCTTTGTAAAGCTGTAGTAGCTGTCGTCACTGAAATTTGAATTGAATAGCAAGGAAACCACAGGATAGTGGGAGGTGACAAATCGTCACAAAAGAAA
Organism: Pomacea maculata; assembly: GCA_004794325.1. Classification (NCBI taxonomy): domain Eukaryota; kingdom Metazoa; phylum Mollusca; class Gastropoda; order Architaenioglossa; family Ampullariidae; genus Pomacea; species Pomacea maculata. The sequence continues at coordinate 18,591 of SRHC01000370.1, read as the reverse complement.
TGAATATATTTATCTATTATGTTAAGTGATCGCAACACACACACACATTTAGTGTTTTCCTCTTTGCCTTCGCTTTATATATATATATATCGAATCATAAGAAACTAGTAACAACATTTATTAACTTGTCTGTCAACCCTGATTATCAGACTTGAGACTCGGGGTAGGGGATGGGTGCACTCCTCGCAATAAATGCGAGTCTGGTTGTGTTTCTTGTGCCGCTCGTGGTAGACGTAGTCAAAGGAGACCAGCGTACTGGTGGGTCTCGGAAGAAGTCTACCTCCCCCCTAATAAATATAATAACGGCGGTCAGCAAGTCCACGCAAGGGGTGCGACCCCATGTAGGCTGAGTTCATGGTCAGCACGCTACACCCGTGTTGTTTCTCTCCCTTGATTAGTGTTCACCCTCCGCCTGTGAGTTGGACTAGCGGTTTCCACCGAGCAGCGGTCTTCATCCGTCCCGACGCCAGCACGAGAAAGATGGGATGGTGATCCATGGACCTGTGGAAAGCAGACGAATAATGGCAAGTAAAATTTTACAAAGGGTTCGATGGCTTGTACTTTTGTTAAATTAATTTGTATACTTTGAAAAAAACCACAAATGGCATATAGTTCCTTTTTTTTAATAAAAGGAAAATATTTACTCCCTTACTTTTGGTAGTTAGCACATCAAATGTGTAATATCTCAATTTTAACGAAAAGGGACTTTGTTGGCGAGTGAGTTTGGTTGGTGGTACAATGTGCTTTTTAAAATAACGCTTTTGCAACGGAAACAAATCGCGCCATACTCCGTTGATCTTTCGAAGAATGCTAGAGTTTGGCCCCAGTAATGTAGTCTGCCCTTCTGAAAAATCTTTACAAATCCTATATGATTTTAAAATTTACTTTGTATGCTACTGGCAAGCTGTCGTTATAGTACAGTGGAGATGTATATTCCAGGTTTCGTTGACGTGAAAGAAGACAAGAGCAGACAACACTCGTCAGCATACTACTTACCCTTGCTGATACATGGCACTGATAAATCATAGACTCTTTTAAGTTCAGTGATCTTTCAGTGCTATATATGAGCAGAGGGTTGTCTTCATCAGCAACAATCATGATCCAACATGTTCATCCTTATTTTTTGACGCCCCTTTCTCTACCATGGACGATCGACTCTTATGAACGTAGGTGAGCGAAACAGCCTATGAACACCACGTAGTAAATACCAGTATCATTACTGCTTAATCTGGTATGTTCATCAGCATGTACTAATTCTGTATTTGCAAGAAAAATTAAGCTGAATGGTGTTTACATTTGACAGCTTCATATCCTGTTCATCGCCTTCAACAGATCATAACATGAGGTTTACTGATTATGACAGCTGTTTCAATGGTTACCTGGAGCAATATAAACAACCGTCTAACGATCTTTATTAAATATTCCTGTTAGTGGTGAGTTTTTACAAATCAAGAAAGTGAGAAAACAGTCCTGCTGTGGCACAACATAAATATTGACATTAAAAATGGATAGAATGTGGCTTCACGTAAAAATTAAGCTATATTGAATAAGATATGAAGCGTAATGTTTGTTTATATTATTTGTTTGTAGAATTTTTAGAATTTTTCTCACTCGCACGCACACAGCAAAAGATGTGTCGAGGGTAAAAGAATTTCTTGCAAAAGACAAACCATTTAAAGGTCTCTCATTGAAACAAATCAGGTTGGTAAAAGACAGAACTAAGCTGGATAAATTTAGGGAAGTGTATTAAATCATGTGAACATGTCATGCAGTACGCCGTCAAAAATTAGGCGACCACAAGCTTTGATATGTAAATATTTTCCCGAAACATAAACTGTCCAAAGCAAAGATGACTGATCAATGGGTAACTCATTTAGATACGCTCCGAACGATTAATATTTATTTTCTGAATATTCAATGTTCAATTCAATTTTGTCACTCACACGGTACAATAAGAAAAGGCATAGAATTGAAACTTCAAGGTATGATAAATAGTTGTAGTAACAGATGACTTATGCTTTAGTATGCATGCTATAGAATCATCCTTAATGGTCTTCAACGTCCTAAAAGTCTGTTATCGTACTATACTATATATTAGATATTCCATTTCATTTTGTTAATAAACAAATCTTGTTCGTTACTGGTCGTGTTTTGGTTGTTTGAGAACATCAGTTATGTGTTTGTCTTAGCTTTTGGCTCTCACACATACGCAAAAAACATTTTACACTCCATTTTTTTGGCGTATATACGAAAGTTCGTTTTGACAAGAGAGAATTATGTTCATGGGCTGAAAAATCGTACAAAGTATCAAAATCTTCACAGCAAGAGCCAAAGATTAAATTCTTTCATTTTTAAAGTACCAGTGCTTGTGACAAAAATTCCTCTTGAAGTAAACCTCACCACGGTCAGTTTGTGGCCAATTCAGTTGATTCTAGTTTCAGATCCCTTCTCGGGCCTTCTGCTTAGGTTTTCTAAAAGCAGTATTTACTGTCTCGGCTCAAAATCATCAGTTATCCGCCCTCCTTTCCGCAAAAAACCAAAAAACAAAACAAAACAAAAACAAAACCAAACGTCTATAACAGATAAGCGTAAACAACGGTTAAACATCAACCGATTCGGAATCTGAGGTAGTATGGGCTTACTTACATTAAGTGCACAATTCGAGCTTGGATTACTTTTTCAAACTGTTTGAAACAGTAATCTGGTTTATCTGAAATTGAAAAATACAGGCAAGTATTATTTTAAAATGCCCAAGGTCGATAATCAGGAGCCATAAAAATGTACAGAAGCTTCTCATTCTCCTTCGTATCTTATCTGCTGGCAACGTTTAATAAACCCCTGAAGAACTATTTAAAATAACATTTAACATCTGACCAAAAAAATTTCCAGTTTCAAGCAAACTGAATTCATATATAAAATTATGCTATTTCAAGCTGAAATACACCTCCCCGCCAAAGTTATATTTCACCAGAACTGTACAGAATTTTTTTAAATACTGCTCCATGAGCTAAAATGAAGTCGGTTGGTAGTTGGTAAAAATATGCTAGGGTGTATTATTATTGGTGGCGTGGAAAAAATAAACTTGTGACGAACATAAAGATCCGAACATGCATCTCTTTCGAACTGTCTCGGTTATTGCTCGCGTATCTGGCTTTACTAATGGAGGTGGCAAAATTACTGCAACCAGGTATACACGTGGCAGCCATTTTGAAAATGGGTTTACCCCAAGGGAATAAGTAACGTCTACAGGCAGAGAGAATAGATTCCATTATCAGCCAACAGCCCTTACATCATCGTACCCATCCTCTCGATGGCGGCGTCAGATGTGACAACCAACACTGAGTGACGAAACATCTGATAAAGAGATACATGCGTGGGAAGTGGACGACCTCTACTCCAGCAGCCCCACATAGCCTCCTATCCTTTTAGACTTTTAATTGATAGCACCAGAACTGTAATAAAGTATTACACCTTGGCTAACTAAAAATTTAACGAAGAAGTCACTCTCTTTGAAGAAGGTAACTTTTCGTGAGTAGGATGGCTTCTGTGTATAGATAAATAATGTTATGAGTTATGACTATGACACGACTAAATAAATGTAGATAAAATTACATCAATGAAAATTAGCTCTGATACATTTTTTTGGGAAGCAAGTATAAATTTAAGATACGGTCTTATTTTTTAAGAAACGCGGTAGTATCCCTGACAACGAATTTTCGCCGCTTGGTATACACACGTTACAAGTTACAACGTTGGAACAGTAGCGCAGCTGCCAGATGTAACTTTAATTTTCTTTTTATCGAACAATAAAATACCGAGCCATACTTTGCTTTCTTTTCAGGGTTTGGCATTTAATTTTTATGTGATCACCACTGACAGGAATAAAAAAAAAATTGGACAAGACTTAAAATCGAAGTAAATCTGATAGGTCTGTCGAAAACTATGAAATTTTGACCTTTATTCTGATTAACACATTAAAATCCGCAAACAGACATTTTAATGACACTCTTGTGATTTGGTATATTGTCCATGTATTTGACCTATTACAAAAAGTACAGTTCAGTGAAAGCCTGAAAGATTAAATGCTCATAGTTGAAGATTTACATATTGTAATATAACTTATGACAATTTCAGGTATTAGAGAAGTGCAGACACTTGCAGAATAACGGCGAATTTTATCTTTCCTTTCGTGTGAAATGTAGCCTGACTGGCCTCCTATCTTTGTGGACAGGAAGAAAGGTTATGTAATTGTCAGGCAGACGGGTCCAATCCAGATTCTTCTGTCAAATATTTGCCTTTTTAGGAAGCGAGGGTACGGTTATCGCTGAAGCTCTTGTCGGTGGCTGGGTGTTGGGTAGGGGGAACATCAGGTTCAAAGCGCTTTCCCCGCGGGGTGGTCTCTACAGAAGTAGGTCAAGTAGGCGTACAAAAGGTCAGCTTACCTATGACGTCAGGTCGATTTGCATAAGACTTCTAATGTGAGTGGTGTCCGTCCCCTTCCCCCTTCCCCTGATCTGTGGCAACATTAGTCACGAGGAGGCCGTGCCAACCGCTCTGTGTCGAATCCGCCTCCGACTTGCTGTTATTTATTTACACACATACAAACATGTGTTGCGGGAGGCGGGTTGGCTTACTAAGTAGGAACAGTTTTCTTTGTGATGTCACGATTAGTTGTTTGGAATTATGTTACTATTTAAAATACTGTGTCACAGCTGTATCAAGTACGTGGTTCACATTAAAACAATGCGTCACAACCGTATTAAATACGTGGTACAAATTAAAATATTGCCTCACAGCTGTCTCACATATGTACTACAAATTAAAATATGCGTCACAGCTGGTGGATGTGAACAATTAGGGTCCTGCATTTGCCACAGCAACTGATCGTTTCGCTTTCACGTACACATCAATCATAAAATCTACCCGGTTTAAAATATGTGCAATGCGAGTGAATACTACAAACGCGCGTGCAACATGACCCACTGGTGATACACATTACTAACAGTCTAAGTTTAGTTGACATTCAGTTGAGAGACCTTTGGCCTTTTCTCGGTGAATATGTAAACGTAAAATTAGTTTCATCGAAACACTAAAGAAAAGTATTTTATCACAGACGAATGCTGTCTTTTAATGAGGACTTATTTATGTATTTATTTATGTATTTTCATAAATAATTAATATTTACATTGCTGCACACTAGTCTGTAAACACAGCCGAGTTATAACAGTGTAGGGTCATTATTCACGGGTATGCTAATGCTAAATAATGCAACTTTCTGTGACTTGTCCGTGTTTTGTTGTCCGGCTTGTGTGGCACGGTGATAAGAATGGGTGGGAGGAGGGGAAGGCATACATTTACGCCCCATTTCCTACTAGCACCTGACCCTGACAAGTCTTTCCCGACAATGTTTGTGGCAATATAACACGCTGTTGTTTCTTTGTCGCTCAGGGTAGACAGTCTGACTAGTGCCTTGGTTCGTTAGCTACAGGTCAGTCCACAGCGTGAGAATTACGTATTACGAAAGGTCAGACCCGCCCCGAGACACTTGTCTCTGACATCATCTGGTCAGGACTGGCCTCAGGGGTTTTCTCCGTGTACCCCGGGTATTTCTCTCTGCTAATTAAACCAGCCAATCAAGCGGTCCGTACAAATCCGTGAGGGTTGATCTGATTGGTCGATACATTGACAAGTGGTTTCTCCCCCTTGTCTAGACTAGTGTTCACCCTTTGCCTGTGAGCCAGCACGAGGTTTCTTGGTCCTAAGGCGTGCGCGTTACTGCTTGAGCATGAGAAAGTTAAAATCAACGAAACCGAGTAAGAAAGACAACACAAAGATTAGTGAACAATTTTACAGTTTGTGTCTTCGCTGAGATCGTTACGGTCGAATATTCAATCGGTTCTGATGTTGTCGATCGTGGATGGCAGTTCTTTGGTTGTTCATTCCAGGCGTCACCCTAGTCGTGGTCTCGGAGCAGGCAGAAGGTCTACAGGAAGGTCAGCAGGGTATGGTTATCACAGAAGGTAACATTATGAACATCTGATAATCAGCTGTGTAAAATTTAAACTAAATGTGCATTTCTTGTTTGCTATAAAAAATTGAGCTAAATGTGCAGTCGGGGGAAATCAAAAATAGAAATTCTTTAATCGCTCTTTTTTTTAAGTCTTGAAATAGTTTAGTTTGTAATTGCCACGGAAAATGGACTGAGCGGAAGAGTTTAGCCAGTGTCTACCTGACAGCTATTTAAAATATCGTATTTTATAAACAGAAGTGTAAAAATGTTTTATTTTAGAATTTAATTCTGTTACGATATTTTTTCACTTTGTTTTCGACTCCACGACCAGTCGACTATGTAAAATGTTGGCTGGGCGGATAGATGGAAGAGGTGTTTTGTATTTTTCATACTTGAAACTGGTTGTGGGAAGTGGTTCATGATGCCGTAAGCTTTTACACTGTCTGACCGTCTTGAAGGAATATGGATTAGACAGCAATAACAAACCTGGAGCTGTTTCAATAATGGCGCATGTCAGGAAAGTTGCAGACCACGCCATCCCCTCTCCCTCCTTATCAAGATGTAATGAGTCTTCAGATATCGAGTAGGATACTGTTTTGTCTGATGGCATTCAGCCGTGACCGAAATTGCCCGTATAGGATATGGTCCCACTTTTGTTCCACTGTCCTTGCCTAGAGGTACATTCTGTTGCGATCTCATCAACGCTGAGTTCAAGGGACAACTGGACAGCGCCGAGGCCAAGGGCGGATAACACTCACTGGCATGCTTCTTTCCCTTGCTAGTAGATGGCACCAATAAAATTACGGACTCTTTTAAGCTCCGTGTTTTTTTAGTGCCATTTATGAGCCGAGGATAGTCTTCATAAGCAGCCATCCTGATCCAACACTTACATTCTTATCATGGAGTTCATCTCCTTTCCCTGCCATGGAAAATCTGTTAGTATTTTACTGGACAATGGTGTTGATGGGATCAGTTGCAGCCTCACTTCCAGTTCTTCAACTGGATTGAGCAAGTTAGGTATCTTGTATCCTGAGATATGGATTCTATATGCATAATGTCTGCATGTGATGAGCATCTATGTATTGATATAAATTAATATTACCACTAGAGATGATATAACAGTATCAAGGAATAGGACAACCGCCGTGGACACTCACCCCGGGTAGATAATGCATAACTAGTTTCCCGTGACAGCGAAACGACTTTTATTGCAGCCGGGTGCGGCGTGACGAAAGAATGAATTCAGTAAGAGGGTGAGAGCGACGACTGTTCACAATGGTTATGATGCTATGGATCGTGGATGATCCTCTTTTGTTCCCTGGACACTGGTGTCCTTGCCTGAAAGTACATTCTGTTGCGACCTCTTCAAAGCTGAGCTCAAAGGACAGCAGGACAGCGCCGATGCTAAGGGCGGACAACTAACGCTCTGGCATGCTTCTTTCCCTTGCTAGTACATGGCACGAATAAAATTACGGACTCTTTTTAAGTTCCGTGATTTTTTGGTGCCATTCATGAGCTGAGGGTTGTCGTCATAAGCAGCCATCCTGATCCAAGATTCACATTTTTTATCGCGGACTTCCCGCTCCTTTCTTTGTCGTGGAGGATTTACTAGTAACACGAAAACGGGAAAACTCAATTGAGAGGAGTTTGAACACATCACTAGATACTAGCATTGTCTTTGAATGAGCGTTATCCTCATCAACGATCCTGATACGAGCATTAGGATGGCGCAATGTTTGTCATGCAATGATGGTGTTCAAATGTATGTTAAACTCATTTAACGCGAAACGTCTGTATGTGATGTTGCGTGCATCTGTGGTGTTGTTCCCATGCATAACAGTATCAAGGAAACCGCTGTGGACACTCACCCCGGGTGGGTAATGCACAACTAGTTCCCCTCGACAACGAAACGACCTTTTATTACAGCCGGGTGCAGCGCGACGAAATGACGACGATAGCAAGTGGGTGAGAGGTAGAGCGACGACTGTTCACGTCGACTCTGATGTTGTCGTCGATCGTGGATGACAGTTCTCTGGTCGCTCATCCCAGCCGTTACCACAGTCGTCGTCTCCGTCACACAGCCAGGACGGCTCGATGCAGAGGCCGATGTCACACCTCATCTCGTCCTCAGAACAGGCAGAAGGATCTACAGGAAGGTAAACACGAACAAGGTATGAGGGTCACAGAAGGTAACATCACAAACATGTGATAATCAGCTGTGTAATCCCACAGGAGAAATTAATTTAATATTTCCATTCTAATAATCCATTTGCTAATCGTATCCTTGAATATCTACATTATCGGAGTTGGTTAACTTCTTGTCTTGACTACTCATTCAACTTGTGTTATCAGGATTTAAGTAATATTATACATGTGTTTTGAAACAAAATGGCTTCCTGGTCGTGCTGTGAACGTGTTCTGGGCAAGCACTGACCGCAGTTCTCCTCGTCAGATCCATCTTCGCAGTCGTCCATTAAGTCACAATAGAAAGATATACCGATGCAGTTGCCGTTCTTGCATGGAAAGCGATGGGGACCTGTGCAGGAACCTGCTGGTGCTGAAATAAGCAGAAACGACGAAATAATCTAATGACAGGAACATGGAAATGATTAATACCTCACTCTCAGCACGTATTCGGTATTGCATAAGTTTTATACATCTTTGATTTAAAGACCGTATTTTTATATTTTTTTATTTTTTTTTTTTGGCTGCAAAATACTGCTCACCCCTGTGTACGCGATCAGCCAAAACTCATGTCTTGAATTTTTTTTTATTTTGTGCAGTTTTATCTTGCTATCAATAGTACAAGGGGCTTCACCGATATTATATCTTTAAATAAATTTTCTTCGAAACAGAAGCAGATATCTGCAGCATGTGGGTCCGGCGGATGACAAAGGGAGGTAACTTACGACATTCAGGAAGTGTCTCGTCAGAGTTATCCCCACAGTCATCTCTTGAGTCGCAGGTATATTTTGGCTCAATGCAGTAAGTACCACTCGCACACCGGAAATACTCTGGTACGTCGCAGCCTATCGGGTATAAAAACAAATCACTGACAGTTGTTAGACGTTAACAGGCGTTAGTTTTGTTATTTTTTTAAATGGAGAAAATTTACGATCTCTTCTGATGGCATTTATATAAACTCCTACCTGTGAGTATGCTTCTCTTGAAGTGCTTCCAGTTCTTAACGCTGGCAGCGTCCACCACCCCTACACACAACACGAGCAGAAGCTTCCACATTTTCTTCCTCAACAGCCAGTAAAGTTTTCACGAGACTCTGTGGCTTCAATGAAATCCAGCATCCACTGTCGTACACCCAACCTCCCACCTCCACAAGAACTCGGCGTTCTGGTTCCGGTACACCTTTATTTATCTTTATTATTATTGTTGAACAGGCATCAAAAAGGTCATCTGGAGTCTGTTCATCAATTCTGTATTCCCAGATTCCCAAATTTGTCTTCTTCACGTCTGGAGTCGAACTCAACCAGAAGATCCTTCGTGCTGACGGTGGTTATCTCTATGCCAGTTCCTGTCGAATACTAAATGAAAGCATTTGGCTTCTCTCTTATCTACATTCTATCTTAGCTTCTACGTCCACTTTGATAGCGACTTTATTTATGTTTTTGTGAGCAGTCTTAATGACTAGAGAAATAAAATTGTGATTTTATATAGCGCGTGATTGCGCTCACAAGAGAGCATGCTGTCAGTGCTTGAGACAAGGAGACATGACAGAATACAAAAGGCTGAATGAGAAATTATGATAATTTAATTATTGCGACAAGAGTATAGTTGTCTCTGTCTTATTTAGACGAATCTGTAATATACTGTATACTGTGTAAACGTGTTAGTGCATAGAAGTGACACGAGCACGCGATGTAAACATGTAAGCAAGCTATCGGCTTCAACTAAGTCTTTTAAATAGTGAAAATAGCTTTTGCACTTAAATTTGCTAGTTTTTTTCAGTTTGCGGTTTCTTTGAGTGCCATTATTATTACAATTCGTACAGTACAACATTTTAGTCTATTTTGTGTGTGCGTGTGCGTCGCACGCGCGCTTGTGTGCATATGAGTGTTGTCACCGCGCAGGATATGTATTTTTATCTCGATATTTTGGTACTGGAATATATTTGCTTGATGAATAGTAAAACTTGGAGGGTACAGGAGTGGATTCACCTATAACTATTTGTACTGCTTTAATAAGATTTTGATTAAATCATTAATTTTCCGAAATGCAAATTTGTTTTCTCGACGTATTTTGAAATAACTAATGTTAATTCTTATCCCCTCAAGTCCCACTTTGCTGTTGTCTGGTGGCCGTTAGGCCAGATTTCTGCCACATCTGTGAGATATCAGCGTTTTAGACGATCCAAACAGGTCCTTTCATTTGGTTTCATTGACATTTTAGCAGTGGATAACAAGGGAGTTCAAACGGGAGCTCCTTGGCAACATCTAGAGGTTGAATGCAGTGATCTGCAACGGCTGACTGGTCAAGAAGGATGTCATTAGACGGATCGCTTGCCGCTGGGGCAGTTGGAGGGTTGTTCGTCAGATTTGTCGAAGCAGTCGTCGTCTCCATCGCACAGGTAGATCTCCTCGATGCAGTGACCGTTGCTGCACTTGAATTCACCCCGTGAACAGGTGAAGCTGGCTGTACACAGAGAAAAGTAACATTACCTTCATTGAGTCAGAGCTGTAGTAAACACTAGTCAAGTGGGTGTATGTGCGAATGCATGCCGGTGCGCGCGTGTGCATGCTCTTGTTCCTTTTTAAACACTTTGCTTACGTCAGCGACCGGAAGTCGAATTTGACCAACAAGATCACCAAAAATATCGCATTTATATTCTTTCAGACAAGCTGCATAGGCGGATTGACAACAACAAATGACAATGACTACAAAGTTTTGACTTCTACTAAAGCATTTTTGCACAGAGCTATTTCCTCAAAAAAAAAAAAAAAAAAAAAAGAAAGAAATCAGGAGAATGAAAAAAAAAAAACAACAAAAAAAACGCTCACCACAGTCAACCTCATCAGTTCCATCGCCACAGTCATTCTTGCCGTCACAGCGGAATTCTAGGGGCATGCAGCGGTTGTTCTTGCACCGGATCTGGTGAGCACCTGTGCAGTACCCCGCGTGAGCTGAGAAAACAGGAAGTGCAATCTGCGTGAGGACACCGCGCATGTGAGATGATTTCTTCTGAACTCAAGGTAGAACGCAGACATGTCTCGAAATGAGGACTCGGCTAACTGCTATATCATTAATAACCAAAATCATCTGTAATGAATTTTGCATCAGTCATCAATAATGAAAATCAACATCAGTCGTATCATTACTGCTAAGTAGTCGTTCATTTTGCGAATGAGGTGGACTTTAGAACACGAAAGATGAAAAGAAAATTCTATTAAACTCACTACATTCGGGTAGCGTTTCATCAGAATCATCCCAACAGTCGTGTTGGGCGTCGCAAGTCCACTCTTCTTGAATACAAAATCCGTCCTTACACTGGAACTCATTGTCTGCACAGGCTGTCAGGTGGAAAGAAAGTTGAAGGTCAACAGGAGTCGCAAACAGGTAAAAAAAAACCCAACAAAACAAACCCCTAAATACAATGAAGTTTCTAGCGAAGACGAAAGAACTCTTTCATATTGTTTCCTTCCCTCTCTTTCTTCCACTCCTTTCTTTTTAAAATTCCTGCACACTCTGTCTAAAACTCTTGGCAAGACTGAGCCAGTATTTTTTTTTTTTTGTTTGTTTGTTTGTTTGTTTGAAAAAGTAAGGGAGACAACAACTCAAAGCTAGAAAGGGTTGCCTGGACATTTTCTACTCACGTGCTCTTCTGCTCCTTAAATCAGGCTTTAACTTCCTTTTGGATCCGGCCGATGCGAATCCAACCAGAAGCATAAAAACAATAAATTTCATTTTTACGGTTCAAAGATTTTCTACGGTATGTAGCACACAATTATTTTTTAAAAAATTGTAATTGCGATCAGGACAAGAAGAAAATAAACGTTTGTTGCAGTGAAGTCAACTGACTTCAGAATAAAATAAGCGTCCTTTAGGATAAGCATCAACAGCTTTTCGTGACTTCTTAATCTCCTGAAAGATTTGAAGCATATGCTCGACCTTCAATAAATGATAACAGAGTTTTTGTTTGTTTTTGCCCTTCTTGCTTTGGGCACAAGAAAGAATAATTCTCAATTCCGTGATGACAAAGTCTGTCCTCGTCCTTTTGTGGATATTGTGGGTTTTTTTGGTCTGACTTTTCCCCCTCAATTCCTACACCACTCCAGTTTGTGAACTTGGCAAGACCCACTCATCTGCCCTATTACATATTTGTGCTTCATCGGTAGTGTGGTCTTTCTAGAAGGATCTTTCTATACTATCTCACCTCTATCTTATCTATATATCTTTTTTGAAAGTTTTCGGCTTAAGTTCAAACGTTTGGAGATCGAAGTGGCCTTTGAACTCCCTAGATAAACACACAAGACAGTAATGTCAGAAAGAACAGGGTCTTGGGTTATACGGCTTATCTAACAGTTTAGAAATAAAAGTTTTCATTGGTCATATAAAAGTGAACTGAATGTCCATTATCATTCGCAGTATATTCTTTAACCTTCTTAATACAGAAACATTAGAGTTGCCGAAAACAATTTAAAAAAAAATTGACTCCTCCTATTGGAGTCTCTTGTTCGGCCAGATAATTTTACAACAGCAGATGTCGTGTTCCGCCTACTCCTGATAATAATTGAAATTTTTAAAAATTAAAAAAAGAGTCTAGTATGCTACATACGGTTGAAAATAGCTGTCGTTGCAAAGTAGCAAATCTTTCAATCCTGAAAATGAAAGTTCTCGTTTTCGTTCTTCTTGTCGGACTTGTTGCAGCTGGATCAAAGAAGAAAGGAAAGTCGGACTTAAGGAGCAAAAGAGCAGGTGAGTTAAACAGGAAAAGACAACTAATTTCTGGCTTTAAAAAGTTAATTAATGTTCTTATCTCATGTTCGAAAACCCACTCACTCACCCACTCCCTCGGTGTCTCAAGAAGATAGAATGTACAGAAATAAAAATATGGATGAGATAGAGGGAGACAATAAAAAAATCTATTACCAGCTATTCTTTGTTATAAACTTCATCATTAGCAGTTATTTCGGTTCGGGTGAAAAAAGTGATAGGGTTTCCTCTGACCTGAATCTTGTTGCTTTCCCCACTCGAAGCATGTGGAGACACGGAGTTCCAGTGTAAAGACGGGTACTGTATCCAGGAAGAGTGGACTTGCGACTCCCAGGCTGACTGTTGGGACAACTCTGATGAAACCTTATCTTCATGTCGTGAGTTTCTCAAAAGGACTTTTTCTTAAGGTTTTACAATCCACCTCAGTGACACCATTAACACTATGTTAACGATGTCGGTGATGATCACTGATGATAACTAATTAATTTACTGATTAATTATTGGTAATTTTATTATTGGTATAACTTGTTCTAGCAGTAGACCGTTTAGCTAAAGATATGAATCATGTTGTTCTTCGCTCATGGTTAGTAGTATCGTAGCAACGCGGTGTCCGGAAGTTGAACATCACTTTACTGTCTTCCCAGCTCCCCTTGGATACTGCACCGGTCCTCACATGTTCCACTGCACCATCAACGGCCACTGCATTCCCCTGGAATACCGCTGTGATGGCAACAATGACTGCGGGGAAAAAGACAATTCAGATGAGGCTAACTGCGGTGAGTGTTTGAGACCGACAGACCGACTGACCGACAAGTGTTTCAATAGACAACATAGGTTTATGCTAATCTTTCATACCCGCTTCTTCTTCTCTCTCTCTCTCTCTCTCAAACACGAAACATTTAGTTAAATACACACACACACAAAATATTAATATTAAGTTCAAACAGACACATATATCACAAAGATTGTGTTCACTTCCGACGTGTCCTGATGGTCCCCTTGTGCAGCCAGCTTCACCTGTTCACGGGGCGAATTCAAGTGCAGCAACGGTCGCTGCATAGAGCAGACTTACCTGTGCGACGGGGACGACGACTGCGGCGACAAGTCGGACGAACAAGCCTCCAACTGCCCCAGCGGCAAGTGAGAAGTCTCGTGACGCCATTCTTGACCAGCGCCACGCTAGACGTCTGTGATTCGACTCCCAGTCACCGCATTTAACTTCGTCTTATTTTAGCCTTATTGTAAGCTTTTCCAAAGAACACGCATGTGTGTGTGTGAGAGAGATATTTCCTTTTATCTGATGCTGCCTGAGAAAGTAGAATGAAACAAGTGGATGTTAAAATCGTCTGCAGTTCTGACCTATGTCCTATCACACCTGTGCAACGCATAATTTAGCCAGTTTTTTGTCTCCTAAGCATCTAGTCAGCGGCGAACCGATGGTATCCTGTACCTTGGACTCGGTGCCTTTCCAATAATTATTGTTCATGTGGAAGAAAACATATAAAAGAGGACCTTAAAAGACACCTAGGTTAATAATTTGTATTCATTTTTTTCTTATACAAATGCTAAAGAATTATTGACAACATGTCAACGTGAGACTATTGCAGTATGAAGTTCAAGTTGTTAATAAGAATATTACCTACAATAAAGCAGTGAAAAAAGGAAAACATTTTTGGGCTCTCATAGATGAGGCGCCTGAGAAAGACACAGAGCACTTTTCCCCTTCATGTAGATTTTTAATAAACCGCAGGTGTGAAAATGTCCATTCTTTTAACTCTTGCTTTGTGTTGGGTAAATGTAAAAGAAATGATGGTAAACGAAGAAAAAACAGAACTGATGAATTTAAAAGGCAACATGAGCGCTCAGCTAAAATCACTGAAAATAGAGCATAAAGCACCACAAAAACATATTAGGTGGTTTTTTTATGACAAAGAGACATGAGATATATTATGACATTTTTTTCTTGACCTCACCTAAATTTATCTAGAAAAAAGGAAGTAATTTTTATAATTATGTACTAATATTTTAAAATGAATTTTACATCATAAAGAAAACATTTTCCCTTGTGTTGCCCTTTATAAATAGAGGAAAATATAGAGAAACAAGAGAAACTGTTCTGCGTTTGAAAACTACAAATGCCGTTTATAAATGAGCCGAATCCGAAAAGGCGACTTCAGTTTGAAAATATTTAAGATTCGGGAAGGATTTATAACCAGTCCGAAAATATCAGAAAAAAACACATCCATAAAGATGTTCATTTCCTACACACACGTAAACACGCACTCACACAGAAGCATATTGGCAGTTCCAGTCTTTCAGAAACTACTCACTGTTTTATTTCCACTTAGTTTTCTTTTTCTGCCAAGGTTTTCTTTAAAAGTATTCTGCCTTAATTTTGCGTTGAGCTAGTCGTTTCTACAGTTTTCTTTTTCTCAAGAAATATGCCTCGGATAGATAAGAAGCGTAAGTTTAAACCCGGTCAGTGTGTGTGTGTGTGTGGAGTTTCTGTTTGTAATAGTCTCCCTTTGTCTGAAAAAGTCGACTATTACATGGGAAAAAAAACAAAAAAACAAAAAACCCACACATCATCATTTTCTCCCACACAACACGCTTGAGTGTTCACATCACGAAACATCCAATAGTGATTGTCATGGGCTTTGATGCCGACTTCTGAACGCCGCCATTTTTTTCTTTATCTGTCAACAATCGAGAAGCAGTATGGAGAAGAAATGTGGAAGTTTCTGCTGGTGTTGCTGTGTGTGGGCGTGGTGGATGCTGCCAGCCTCAATCATCGGAAGAGTGTCAGGAAAAGCATACGCACAGGTTGGAGGGAAAAAAAGGGAAATATTTTGCGAAAACATCTTGAAAATCACTTGTCCTGCTTAATAATTCAAGTAAATGTCAGTTATTTTTTATTTAACCTCCCCCACGACAAAACAAACAAACAAACTTACTCTTCCATTCTAAACAATATCTGTGCTTCTCACCCTCAACAGGATGCGATGTTCCGGAAAATTTTCGGTGGGCGAATGGCGTCCAATGCGTGGAACTAACACATACCTGCGATTCAGCAGACGACTGCGGAGACAACTCTGATGAGACACTTCCTGAATGTCCTCAGTTATCTCCCTTCAATCGTCTTTCGTTGCGAGAGATGTAGAACCACGTTATCATGGTTACCGTGTTTTGATTATAGCCTCTCTTGATATTCATGCCATAATGTTTGTTTAGCAGCAACAACAACAAATAATAACAACAACAATAATGGATTTATATAGTGTTTTCCCCACCACCAAAAGCAGCAGCAGCAACAAACAACAACAATAACAACAGCAATAATTAAACAGTGAGAGTGTTTTATATTTTCTTTCTTTATTTTTTTTTTTACATTGTCTAGAAAACTATTTTAAGCTGCAAGTCTCGGAAGTAAATAAAACATGTCTTTTTTTATTATACACAAAATGAATGCGCTCGTGGAGACATACCTGTTGTAGGTTTAAAAAAAACAACTTTGATGTCGAGGGAAATAACTATGAGAACATACTGCTGTAAGATTAAAAAAAAAAACGGTCTCGCTGTCCTCCTTATTTTAATACCTGGTATTAAGAATAATACTGAAAAAATGTGGCCTTTTTTGCAGATAACTTAATGAGCAACTCCCTTTTCATTACTAAATTGAAAGAAGCAGACGTGCATTTGGTAAAATTCTGTTGAGTGTATTTATGCGACGCTTAAGGCCATAATCCCACACACACATACACACAAATGCACACTAACATACAATAAGCACACACATAAACACACAAACATTTACAGGTAGAGCTTTAAGGTGTTTGTAGTCACATTCCACTGTTTCTGTCCCAGTGGCGTAGGAAGATGCTCGGCTTTGGGGAGCGAGATGGCGAACTACATGCTGACAGTTAACGAAGTTCACATTCTTGCCTCCTCATTATCTTATTTTGAGGGGACGCTGACACTCCCTCCCACCTTGCTCCCGTGGTATGAACAATCTAAGGTTATTATTAAGCATTTATAAAGACACTAGAGTGCATCTACACGCAGACATCAAGCTAAACATCGAAATACAATGATGCAAGTGGTGAAGGAATGGTAGGATTCTCTAAGCTTTGTAGGAACGTTCACATTCATAAAGACTGGCAGAGGAAGTGCTGGGCATCGAATGTGTAAACTCTTTGTCCCAGCCGGTTGCCCTCCCCCGAGGTCACGCCCTATGATGACGTCATGAGATGCCCCGCTTGCCGCTGGGGCAGTTGGAGGCTTGTTCGTCCGACTTGTCGCCGCAGTCGTCGTCTCCGTCGCACAGGTAAGTCTGCTCTATGCAGTGACCGTTGCTGCACTTGAATTCGCCCCGTGAACAAGTGAAGCTGGCTGCACACAGTGGAAGTCACTCACTCGTATCCTTCAGTTAGCATCATCGTGACACTGACCTTTAAGTAACTCCAGGGGGTCAGGTCTATTTATCTATCATGTGAAGTGTGACTGTTACCCCTTGTCTATGTATGTTGATGTTGCCATGCATGTCAAATATCTTTTGAATCATCCTATCGATATTAGAGAGTTGACATAGCGAGTGTATAAAAATACACAAAAATTGTATATATACATGTAGGATAGGGATGAGAGGGGATGAGTGAGAGGATGGCTATTTTCAGCTCACCCTGTAAACGTTACAAAGGCTGGAATGGTCAATAAAATGGTTGAGTTGGAGTACCATATACAAACCTTCGCATATATTGACACGAAATACATAAACACGGGGGACAGACAGACAGGTGGACAGTCAATCTGTAAACAAGGCTCACCGCAGTTCGCCTCGTCTGTTCCATCGCCGCAGTCGTTGTTGCCGTCACAGCGATATTCCAGAGGAACACAACGAACGTTCTTGCACGACACCATGTGAGGTCCCGTGCAGTATCCCAGGGGAGCTGCGACAAGCAAGCAGCCAATTAGTCCCTAGTAAAGGTCACAGGTTAAAGTTCAGAGTAATAAACAGGAGTTGAGACCCAAGACTAGTGCGAACTAGCTGCTGCAGTACCACAATCTTTAGTACCAGACTTTCCTCGAAATTCTTTTACATAGAAGGTTTGCTTGTCTTTTGAGATAAGATTTTGAAGAAAATCCTGAGAAAATTATCCTCACCACCACCATAACTGCCTCCTTTCATTCAACACCACATCTGCAGCGTCCAACAAAGGTCTAATACGGTGCAAAACTTGTCTTAATTATTGGAGTTTAGTATAAAGTACTATTTCCACAAAAATGAAAAAACTTGCCCTCTGAACTCGAGGTACACGTCTACAAATATCATCATGTTGATATCCACGGATACGCCAAGCTAACTTATCGTCAAAGCTCACATTTAATAACATAAATGTATCCATTCACAATTCTAATTATGTGTGTGTGTTTTGTTTTAATTTTTAAAAAAAATCTTTATGTTTGAAGAATAGAAGTTCATTATTTAGCAAGGTTTGATGAAATAGTACTTTGTACTGTGATATTTTTAATTAATAGATAAATGTTATTCAGGGCAGTAGACATTGTACGACGCTCGATGCTTAACAAAAATAAATAAATAAAAAATAAAATAAAATAAAAAGTTGAGGAAGACAACT
>SRHC01003701.1:0-13034 GCA_004794325.1 Pomacea maculata | reverse complement strand
TCGCCCACATAAAAACTGCCGGCGCTTTGCTTTCTCAGTCTTTAACTTGCCCTGTTGTCTTTCCCACTGGGTCATTTTGTCACTGGTCTTACCAGGCTTTGGAAATGGAATAAAAATAAAAGTCCCCTCCGGTAACCACTCTGGATATCTGGGCTTGTTGTATTCATGGACGTCGGTTAAATCATCGACGTTAAAGTTAACGACCGTTGGTTAGGGAACGAACAGTTAAATCCTAACCGACGTTAAAACTAGCGGCATATTCATGGGCAAGAAAGCATGCTGGGTTACTAAACCGACGGTCTATTTTAGGCACTTGGGATATCCCAGTCACTGCGCATGCGTTTACAGATCCCGGAATCAGTTCAAACATGGCGTCCCAGAAGAAAATGCGTAAATCAAATTTTTCCCATCGCGAAGTGATGGTTATGCTGGAAAACATTTTAGAAAATAAGCATACAATCATGTCAAGTATTTGCTCCAATTTGTCCAATAAGGACAAAAATAAAGTGTGGTAGATGATTGCCGAAAAAGTTTCCTCTTTGGGAACCTCAACACGCACCAGCGACGAGGTGCGTGAAAAGTTTTATAATTTAAAGAGAGAGCATAGAGCTCGAGCTTCTGCAAGAGAAAAAACAGGAAATGGAGGGGTCATTGCAAAACCCTATGATGACATCCTCGATGCCATTGTGGGGAAAGATACAGAGCTGGTCAAGGGAGTGAGAGGTGAGTAAACTTGCAAATGTACACGTGTTGTTTCAAACATAGCACAGTATAGATTCACTGAGAGGGGGAAAGAGTACGGCAGCTTGTATTTTTATGATGTGCATTTTTATCTTTTGCGAACCATTATTCCCAATGATCATATAGAAAGTGTCTTTACCAATGCCGACAAAGGACAAACTTTCTCGTCAACACAGAAGTGATATAGGCTACAGGTGATGGGTTCTCCAATTCAATAAATTACTGATCAAGGAAACTTGTGAATTTATTTCTTTATGCATTTATTTCTTAAGTTTAAATTGTTTTTAAAAAAAAATAATTAAAAAAATAGGCTTGACAGGCAGTGAAATTCTTTTGCATTTACAGTACTTTTTTCCGGTGTAAACAGGTGGTGGACATGATATATACACAAAGACAGACATACATTTGCATGCAGTGAATCATGTGAATATCTTTTACTATTAAAAGAGCTAAATTACAGGACTTTGTGCTATCAACATTAGTTAAACGTTCGCTGAGCTGTTGCCTTTGTTGTTTCATTCATGAACCTGTAGACTGGTGATGATGATGACTATTCATAGTCTGCAATTTCTTGTGACAACTGTACAGATTGTACACACTGGGGTTATATGGGGAATATGGGAAAGAGTTCTCTACAAAATTCCTTTTGAGCCTGTGGGAGTTGTTTACAATGTAGGATTGTAGGTGTCAGTTTAAATTTTTGTTACTTGATGTTTCTCATGTGGTTACTTTAAATATAACTATATACCGCTTTAAGTACACATCAATGTGCATGTAAACATTTATACTTTGTACTTGTGCTGTGGTTGGACGAAAACCACTTAGCAATCACTTGGGACAACTTTTAAAAAAAGACAGTTTCCATTTATCCATCTATTTCATAAATGGCAAAAAGTAGTAAACAACAATAATTACAAATATTTGTTTGATGAAATCCCCTTTTTCACTTTAATCAACAATGCATCCAAGTGTTACAAACTGAAAAATTGTGGTCTTGCTAATGACATAACATGTACACATTTATTGCAGTCCTTAATGAGTTCATACTGGAAAATCCAGGAAGCAACACTGTGACTCTGTTGGACCCTTTTCCAAGTGAGACCATAGGCATGTATACAGTGCAGAACAGTAGAAGTCTGTGGCTATGAGACATGCAAACACTTTAAAAAAAAAAAAGACTTTAGCACAGATGTGATTAAATGGGAAGGCTACCATAGAAAGTAAATTCAAAAGTGATGGTTTTGATCTGATTGTACCTGCTAAACTCTCCACCTCAACTGTAAAAGTTTTTAAAGTGATTTTTTTTTCCAGGAGTTACTTTACATTTTTCAAAAAATAGATCCGTAAAGTTCACATAGCAATGTTTATTACCTGTCATTTAACTGAAGTTATATAAGCTCATTCACAAATCTATTTCGTAATAAAAAAATGTTACATTAAGTTCATCATTATCACTATTGATACAGTATTAGGATTACTTTGTAGCTACAGGAAATAAATATTAAAGGCATATAAATTCACGACACCACATCTACATGATCTATGAGCTAAGAACAAATTGGTTTATCAGTCTTATGCAAATATTAACATAAACAGCTTCGATTATTTCTTATAAATAGTAATCAATGTTTTGTAAAAATTTTGTTACAGGCATAACTGATATTACACCCGTGGTATATTCAACACCAACAAGGGGCTATGCTGGACCACACAAAAATGACCGTCTTCCTGTGTCTTTTTCAGTTCCAGGTAAGTCACATTTGCTACTCTCATTCTATCAGACTTTCATACTCGAGAAATGCAGCAAACTCTGCACTAATAAAGAATACTTTAAAACAAATTTCTAGCAAAAAAGTAAATTCAAAAGTGATGGTTTTGATCTGATTGTACCTGCTAAACTCTCCACCCCAACTGTAAAAGTTTTAAAAGTGATTTTTTTGCTAAGTTACTTTAAATTTTAAAAACATTGATTTGTGAATTTCACATAGAAATGTTTATTACCTGTCATTTAGCTGAAATTATATAAGTTCTTTCACAAATCTATTTTGTAATAAAAACACGTTACATTAAGTTCATCATTATCTCTATTGATACAGTATTAGGCTTTTTTAATTGTAACAAAAGTAACAAATTTTGCACTTTTCTGCACAGCTTTCTTTTTTGTCCACAAACATTGTCTTTTGTTGCATTCTTAGAGTTTACAGAATTACATTTCCCATTGCAACCGTCTTCTTGCAGAGTCTCCAGAAGTATTGCAAGCAGTTGAGGTGCAACCACTGAATGATGTTGAGGCACAGATCCCATCATGCCAGGCACCTGTGGAACCGCCATCACAGGAGAATGCAAAAGACAAAGCAAAGCAGTATAGACCTAAAAAACAACAGCTGGTCCAGAAAGAGCTAAAGAAAAGACAACGAACAGGAACTGAAGAATCCCCTTTAATGTCGGAATATTTGGAGTCCTGTATAACACTAAACAGGTATAGCACTGAACTGGTAAAACTAAAAATATTGGACCTCAAGCAAAGGATGAAAATTGGTGACACCACAGGTGCAAGTACATCTGCAAGTGCTGAATAAAAATTACTGTCAATTATTTTTGTTTCATTTTATCAGTGTGGTGCAGAGGTGTATATATGTGAGTACCTTAAAAGTACGTGTTGATCACTCTCTGTCTTTCGGATTTTCCTGCAGCTACGCGTGCCCGTTCAGATGCATGTAGGTTGCCATTATCATCATCATCTTTGTCATCTGAAGAGTTATCATTATTGCCCTCATCACCATAAGGCTCAGGGAGATTGAGCCGCCGAGCACGGTTGTGCAACATAAAACATACAGTTATCACATCACAGGCCTTTGCAGGTGATAATCGAAGCTTTCTAAGGCAGCTCCATCTCCTCTTGCATACTCCAATGGCACGCTCCACAGTGGAACGTGTGGAGGTGTGACTATTATTGTACTGCTGCTCTGACCTAGTCAAGGGATTTAGGATTGGTGTTAGCAGCCACGTTCTAAGCATGTAGCCAGAATCACCAAGGAGGTTTCCTCTGACAGGCTGATTTACTTGCTCCATGGCATTAAAGATCCCAGATTCCTTTAGGACCCTGGCATCATGCACACTGCCAGGCCACTTTGCAACAACATCAATAAATATCATGTCCCCATCACAGATTACCTGCAAAATAAAAAAAAATATTCTGTTACAAATCTTAACTCTACAACCTAGCTGATTACTTACTTTTGTGATATGGGATCTAATTTACCCGATGTAAATAAAAAAATGCTACCATTAATTTTTTTCTTTTCTTTCATAATTTCTATTTATGCTTAAGTCTTATTATGCTGATGGTTGAACGGATATGTGTTGAATACCAAGTAAAAAAATATTATGACTGGAATGTAAAATGCATTATATAAAAATCCTGACAAAGTGATGACTAAAAATAAGACTACAGGAATATTCTTAAAGTTGTTATCTGTTCGCACAGCAAAAAAACAAACAACAACAAAAAATTATCCTGACAACAATGAAAAGCCAATGAAATTTTAAGGGGAAAAAATTAATTGTACTCACTTGCACATTAATGAAATGTACATTCTTCCTATTTACATACTCGTGCTCGTTTTCGGGTGGACTTTGGATTGGAATGTGAGTTCCATCCACACACCCAAAGACGCCAGGGAATCGTGCTATTCCATAAAATTTTGCTTTCTGAAGCTCTGCCTCGTCTTGATTCGGAAAACGAATCCCCTGTGGTACAAGACTGAGCAGAGCTTGTGTCACGGCACTGATAGTCCTTGATGCTGTTGGTTGGCTCACATTCAATAATTCCCCGCACATATCTTGAAGACTGCCTGTGGCATAAAACCTCAGTGCTAAGCACACTTGTAGCACTGGAGGAAGAGCACCCATGCGGTTCACATGTATAAGTTGGTTTTCAACGACATCTGTGAGGCCCAGAATGTGTTGTCGGCTAAATCTGAACTTGCACAACAGTTCCACATCATCATACTTATCGATAGGATTAGTTCTATCGCGAAAAACTCTCTCTCCTCAAAATACGCCTCTGCCTTGCTCTGAACAAAATAATCGCCGCCATCTTTAATCGTCGGTTTCGCGATTTAACGGTGGGGGTCACCACCGTTAAGTTTAGCGTCGGTTATAGGTCATCGGTTAGCGAAATTCGGGCCTCTGAATACGCCGTGTTCGCGCTAGCCGACGATTAGTCACGTGACCGGTATCGGTTAAGGCTTAACCGACGTCCATGAATACAAGCCCTGGAGTCCGATTTACATAAACCCCAAAAGCAGTGCTTGGTTCCTCCTGTTTTCAGCATTGTTTAAGAGATTAATAGCATAAAATGTCGCTTTTTGTCAGCCGCCGTAGCGTAGAATACACAGAACAACGTGCAGCGTTTGTCTGCAAAGCAATCCCATGATGCTCTGCTGCGTGACGTCACAATCTATTTTTAGTAACTCGGGAAAGCGCTGCAGACAGGGTTAGTTTTGTTGGTATACAAAGACAGTGTACATATTACATTAAACAGTCAGATAAATGTTTTGCCTTTAAATCACTTACAGTAGCTGCGACAAAAATAAAACAAAAAAAAAACATCATTCCAAACTATTTCTCCAAAAATTGAATCTCGTTTTGTTTAATCTTCTTTGTCTTGTCTTAGATTAAAATTTCGAGTTCTTCTCCAAAAGAAGACATTATCTGTTGTGATGGCCATGAAACCAAGAACAACTGTAATAATCATCATGGCTATGGTGTGGCTGCAAGCAGCAGTTGTTGACGGGGTACGTAGCAAACTCTTATGTTTGAAACATTTTGTGAAAATAGTGATAAATGATAATTTCTTTTCGATGTTCGGTGAGTTCAGTTGCTTTGAAGAATCATACACACGTCTTCGGCGCTGGTCATTGGTCACAGCCCCTGGGAGACAGGTAGTGACCCCAGAGAGCAGCGTCCCTCGTGGCAGTTCTTACCTAGGCGCTGAGCAGAGCGGAGAGTTTGGTTATTTTCTCCTGTGGCCTCTTAGTGACCGTTGTTCTTTTATTTATTTCAGGCTTTTTTTCTGTATGTCTTGGGTGCACGTCCTTGGTGTGTATTTACTGTGTACTTCCTGTGTATACGTGTTATGCGTGCCTTATGTCCTGGCTCCGATCATTTTTTCGACGAGCATGCATCTGAGATATTATCAGCGATTCTACACTGTTTCATTTGTGATGTCTACGTCTACTGGTTCTACACCTGCATTCAGAAAGGGAATTGTACTGTGAACCAGCTCCAGAGACTGCGTACTAAGCGCCTCAAGCTCCTGTTTTTGTTCAGAATTAAAGACTCAGGGGAAGATACGTTACTTACTGTGCGGTGCTGCGATGCACGTTTTTATTTACTGCAATTTAAAGTTGTTGGGGTTTTTTTGTGAGTACTCGTATGTGTATTTTTTGTCTGGTTTCATTAGGTGTATTCATGTTGAGGTATATATATATGTTTTGTTTTGTTTTTAATTAAACTTCGTATTTGTGTCGTTCTTTCCGTCTTTGTCCATGGTCTTCGCTTTGCAAGGGTTCGAGAGGTCCTGCCTCCGCAAGAGTGACTGAGTGTCTGGCCTGCTGTGCGGGTGGCCGTGAGCATGCTTCCGGAGACGCTGGGGGTGTTCTTTATGAGATTTGTATACCATAATATCGATGGTATACTTCATTTTATGAATGAATTTATGATAGAGGACACTGTCATAGGTACAGGCAGCACAGGACAGAAGAGAGTACACAACCTAAATGTCGGCCTGTAGCTGATCACAAGGATGTTAGATAAGCTTTTATTTACTGTGACACTGTCTGAAGTATTTGCGTCTGTTGTCTTCACCCACCAACACGTGCACTGACATCTCTTAGCAGTTAGACTGGTCTACAGTGGAGTGATAATATTTTCAGTTACTTTTAGCAGTTGACCAAACACTACATAAAATGACAATGTATTGTGACTGTACATGTTGAGTTATGTTTTCATTGTTGTATGATTGTTTTTGTTCTAGTGCACTGCAAACGAACAAAGGTGTACCCCCTTCGATTTCCCGTGTTGCTCAAATTCGCTATGCGTGTTAGATCCTCATCTGGGTAGTAAATGCAGGGACAAAGGGAAAATCTGCTCGACACGGCCTGGAGGTGTCTGGAATTGTCTAAAGCCTGCATGGTAACGTTAAACGAGATAATCAATCAGTAAGCTGACAGTTAATCCACTTTTACTTTTGTTTGTCTATTTTCATCAACCAATATCGCTAGATCATATAAACCCGATGTGATATATTTTAAAGAAAGAGAACAAACTATAAAAATTCACGATGCATAAGTACACGATGTATGTACAAATGTGTATATGTAGTAGTACAAACGATTGTGGTACTAAATGAACATACCTGTACTTGTAGCTATACATCAATGTAGACATTTGTCTTTTTAAAAAGTTATGGATACTAATTAGTATGTTGTAATAGACAAAAGTGAGAAATCCATTAAAAACATACACGAGCTCTCTCTTATACCCCAAAGAAATCAAGAATCATTCATTGTCTAAAACTTCTGATTAATTAATCAAAATTAGTTGACAAGGAGAAAATATTTCCCAGTCTTGTAGTCATTGTATTAGAACAACAAGTTTAAGCTAAGTTATCAACAATGTGTTGTGTAAATTTTGTTTAAAACGTTTGATGCTTAATTTTTTTTTATTGTTGTTGTTGCAGTTGGCTAGAATTGCTGAGGACTTCAAAGTGTTTCAGGGATACAAGCTGTCACGACAACGGTTAAATGCCGAGTGGATTGTCCCCAAAATTCTGAACCTATAAATATTGTTTTACTTATGATTGATCAGTAAACTGAAAGTTAATCATTCTATCTTTGCTTTGCTTATTGTATCAACCAATGTCCTTTCAAAGTAAAATAGGTGTGAGTCATGTGTGTGGGTGTTTTAAAAGTGTCTGAAGTCGCTCTCTGCACGAAACCAACAGTTGTAACTATCAAACTTCATGACCAGTTAAATATCTAGTCTTTACACACCTCCGTCATGACTGAAGTGAAATCATTTTTCCCCTCTGGCTGAATGTTAAACTTTTCCATAAAACATACAAAGACACACACTTTCACTCGCGCGTCAACTCACAAACATTTTTGTCATACACAAATATATTTGTAATAAGTGATTTAAAACAGTAAAATTAATTAATTTAAGGTCACATACAAAGAGGGGACAGGACACTGTCGCGTGACCGCGACGAAGCCAGTCGAACTTCAACTGAGCGCAGACCGTACACAGAAATCACAGACAAAATTCACGTAACAACACACAACTAATTTATTAGCTACAAAAATAATACTGATAGGAATCAAAAATCAAACATTCCACACTCTCACATGAACAAATATAGATCAGCGCGAACAACCCAACAAACAAAAAATAGATAAATTAAAATAAGACAAATCAGCAGGTGAGTCTCAGTCACCGTATATACAATACATCACCCGCATGCACTGCAGGGTGACGGTTTAGAAGTTCGTTGAAGATGTCCACAGACGGCAGCCCGCCCTCTGGCCTTGCTTGCCGCTCTAACGACGTATCCCCACCCTTCTCAGTCTTCTCGTCCAGATGCGATGATGCGGGCCGGCCACTGACCACGTGAGCTTCTGCTCTAGGTATTCAGTCCAAGGCCTTTCCGCATGGTGATGCAGCAGGGTCGCGAGTTCACTCGCCGACGAGATGATGATGATGATGGTGCAGGGTGGACGCTCGACACGATGACGGACAGCAATGCGAACAAAGGATGTGAAGACACGGTGACACGAAGGAAGAGCGAAAAACAACAACAGGTGGAAGAGTGAAGAAGAACGAAAAATAAGCCTGTAGATAAAACAATTCTTACAATTAACAGGCGTGTCCCGAAACTGCTCAATTTCTAAAACAATATTTTCACACCGACACATATATCTGACTATCGGACTAATCCTAAGATTCGTCAAAAATCTAATGTTGATCTTACACAAATCCATACAACGGGAAACGAGTACGCGCTACAAGCGTCGCGACCCGGCAATCACGAACGTTAACCTAACAAAGTAAACATCTTGCAATTAAACATCGGACTATAGCTTTGAACATAAAAGGATTCTTTCACTTGCACTTCCACCGCCACCCACGGGCCCCTTACAGACTAGAATGGTGTGGAACCCGACAGAATGGGTCTCTACTCACCCAAAACGGCTTGTGGCAGATCGGTCGATACAAAATGAAAAACTCTGACTGTCATGGCCACGGTCCAGCACCGTCTGTTACTTGATGACGACTGCCCATGACGTCAAAAAAGGAAAAAGTAAAATGACGCATCAAGGAAGCTGTGCGTGCGCGCGCAAGACGTAAGACAAAGAGGGGACAAAAGCGTGAAGAAAACACCTAACGATGGGCCAGCTCAGTATGGGAGGCATACAAGGAAGACAGCACAATCGCTGACACGCGACAGACACAAACGGGTACATGACGGTACAGACTGGTAAAAGTCTCGTCGGTTGCGAGCTTCTCGTGCCCCGATATCTGGGACGGACTGACCATCTTGACATCATCTGCGCATGTCCACAAAGACGGGTCTATTATCGCTCCTTTCACAGATTCTAACAAGCATTAAGGACATTTTCACTAAATAAAAAAACATTCTATCGGAAGAAGTTTTAAAACGAAATGCTTTGTTTGGGACTGACATCTCGTTTAACTTAAAATTGAAAGAGGATATATGTTTCTATAATGAGTTTAATTCTGTAGAGATATTTTAAATTTAGGTATAAAATTTCATGATATTTATGGATTGGCCTTGCGGTGTTTTCTTAAACTGCATCCAAGGTTTGCTTAAAATATTAAAATCTCTCTACGAAAGCAAATTAATAAAATAAAATGAGAATCCTTCTCTCTTGCTCACTCTCTCTGTTTTCAGGTATATAACGAGCACTAGAAATGTCTGTTTTAATAACGACACGTCAACACTTACGGAGACATCAAGGTAGTGTGTAATACTTTTGTGAATCTGATCAGTAAATTGTTCATCTTAACTCGTCATGTCATCAATTATCTGTATGCTTTTCCTTGATGCTCTCTGTCGTTGTTGGAGATAGTCAATCAAAGCTTTAGATTATGCACAGAAATATAATTTCATGTGATTTCTGCAAATACATTTATTTTTGTGACTGGATGATAACTGTAATATTTTAATAGTTTTAACATTAGTATATTAATTTTCCTGAGTAAAATTCAACAATAGCTTGTTATAGCAAGGCACTCCTTGACCTGTTGTTTTGATCTGCTAGTGAAATGTCTACCATATGGCAACTGGTATTTGTTTGCATCTTCTAGTTTTTACTCAAATTCAGATGTTGAATCATTTGACTTCATCGTACGGTCACATGTCTTCCCCTTGAAGACAGGGTTTAGTTTTGTTAGTATACAAAGACAGTGTATATATTACATTAAACACTCAGATGAATGTTTTGCCTCTAAATCACTTACAGCAGCTGCGACAAAAATAAAAACAAAACATCATTCAAACTACGTCTCCAAAAATTCAATATCGTTTTGTTTAATCTTCTTTGTCTTGTCTTAGATTAAGATTTCCAGTCCTACTCCAAAAGAAGACATTATCTGTTGTGATGACCATGAAACTAAGAACAACTGTAATAATCATCATGGCTTTGGTGTGGCTGCAAGCAGCAGTTGTTGACGGGGTACGTAGCAAACTCTTATGTTTGAAAAATTTTGTGAAAATAGTGATAAATGATAATTTCGTTTCAGTGTTCGCTGAGATAGATGATTAGATGACGACGGTTTGCGCGTCACCATGCCAACAGGTGATCCACTTCTTGGTTATACGCAAACTCATCGTTGTTCTTCATTATATTTGTATACCATAGTAACGATGGTATACTTCATATTAGAGTGGAGTTGAAATATTTTCATTTACCTATAGCACTTAACCAAAGACTATATAAAATAACAATGTATTGTGATTGTACTTGGTCAGTTATGTTGTCTTTGTTGTATGTTTGTTTTTGTTCTAGTGCACTCCAAACGATGACTGGTGTGGCGATCTCGATACACCGTGTTGCAGTAATTCGGTCTGCGTGTGGGATCCAAATTTTGGTAGGATATGCAAGGACAAAGGGGACCTCTGCTCTAGAGGGCCTGGAGGTGTCTGGAAATGTCTACACCCTGTTGGGTAACGTAAAAGGAGATTATCAATCAGTAAGCTGAAAGTTAATCCACTTTTACTTTTGTTTTTTCTATTTTCATCAACCAATATCGCCGTATCATATAAACCCAATGTGATATATATTTTTAAAAAAAGAGAACGGACTGTAAATAATCACGATGCAAAAGTACGATGTATGTACAAAGGTGTGTATATAGTATTACAAACGATTGTGGTACTAACTGAAGATACCTGTACGTGTAGCTATACATCAATGTAGACGTTTGTCTTTTTAAAAAAGTTGTGGATACCAATTAATAGGTTGTAATAGACAATAGTGAGAAACCCATTAAAACATATACGAGCTCTCTCTTATACCATAAAGAAAGTACCAATAATTCATTGTCTAATACTTATGATTAATTAATCAAAATTAGTTGACAAGTCTTGTAGTCTTGTAGTGATTGTATCAGACTAACAAGTTTTAGCTAAGTTATCAATAAACTGTAAATTTTGTTGAAAAAGTTTATTGCTTGCACTAGTCATGCGTATAGTTATTGTCAAGAACAACTCGACATTATGTTACATCATTTAATTTTTGTTTTTTTGTTTGTTTTTATTGTTGTTGCCGCAGTGGTCTGGAATTGAAGAGGACTTCAAAGTGTTTCAGGGATACAAGCTGTCACGACAACGCTTGAATGCCGAGTGAATTGTCTACAAAATTCTGAAGCTAGAAATATTGTTCTACCTATGATTGATCAGTAAACGGAAAGTTACTTTCTGTCTTTGCTTTGCTTATTGTATCAACCAATGTCCTTGCAAAGTAAAATAAGTGTGAGTAATGTCTGTGGGTGTTTTAAAAGTGTCTGGAGTCTTTTTCTCTCTCTCTCCCACACACACACTCACTGACGTACACATGTAAGAACTAACCCAAGTGCACGAAACCAACCGTTGTAGCAATCGAACTTCAAGACCAGTAAAATACCTAGTCTTTTCACACCTCGGCCAGGACTGAAGTGAAATCATTTTACTCCTCTGTCCGAATGTTAAACTTTTCCATAAAACATACGAACACACACACACACACACACACACACACACACACACACACACACACACACACACACACACACACACACACACACACACACAAACACTCGAGCGTTAGCTCACAAACATTTTAGTGATCTACATATATATTTGTATTAAATGAATTAAAATAGTAAAATTAATTAATTTAAGGTGTAACGAATAAGTACTTAGTAGACGGGGTATGGCTGAAAGGTCGACAACCGTGCTTGATCTGATCTAGGGTAGTGGGCTGGATGTTGCGTGCCCTTGAGCAAATGACGTAAGTTGTGATGTCAAAACAACGTGACGTCAAAAAGGTGACGAAAAAGATAGAGGAGAATAACGTTAGGAAAATACGGTAAGCGGAGAGTGGACGGCGGAACAGAAGTTGGAACTCGTGGGTTTTTTCTGCATTTACTCGCTACTGCTGCGACCGCGGAATAAGTATTACCGGGGGTTAAAAAAAATAGACGCAAACAGACTAAAAAACTATTTGGTCTTTACAAGAAAACAAGTTGTTGACAATTTACATGCGTTTGAAATGCAATGTTAAACAATCTTTCATTTGCCTTACTTTAATTTTAATAACACCTGTCACAGAGGCTAACAAGCCTTAACGACATTTTCACTAAATAAAAAATATTCTATAGAAAGAAGTTTTAAAACGAAATGCTTTGTTTGGGACTGCCATCTCGTTTAACTGAAAATTGTAAGAGGATATATGTTTCCATAATGAGTTTAATTCTATAGAGATATTATGAATTTAGGTATAAAAATTCATGATATTTATGGATTGGCCTTGCTGTGTTTTTTTAAACTGCATCCAAGGTTTCTTTAAAATATTAAAATCTCTCTGCGAAAGCAAATTAATAAAATAAAATGAGTATCCTTCTCTCTCTTGCTCACTCTCTCGGTTTTCAGGTATATAACGAGCACTAGAAAAGTCTGTTTTAATAACGACACGTCAACACTTACGGAGACATCAAGGTAGTGTGTA
>SRHC01003700.1:0-13090 GCA_004794325.1 Pomacea maculata | reverse complement strand
CTGTCCTCCTGGGCAGACAATAAAGTCTGTTTTGATTTTGATTTGATTTTTGATTTGATTTGATGGTTACTCAGATGACATGCTCTGGAATATCAGCAAGGATGGGGGAGGGTGGGGCTTTCCCTTTGGCTTTAATGACTCAATGTCCGTCAACTCACGTGCTCTCCACAAAAACAACAACAACAACAAATGATTTCGTGACATTTAGAAATGGAGGGTGTGATTCACTCACAAAAACGTTTGTGACCTTTGACCCCGATATCGTTCCACCAGCGAATGTTTGTGTTCGAGAAGACGCGGTCAGGAAAAAAAGAGAGATAAAGTATCTTCGTTATATGTAAGGTATCTTTATGAGACATTAAATACATTCGCTAGATATTAGGCTATAATTCGACACTACATTTTTGTCTCTGTGCAACCAGGAGAAGACGGGAAGGGGGATTGGTATTTTACGCCGAACCAGCATCAAAGACTATATCAGGATTAAGCACCCAGCCCTGTAAACAGAAACCACATGCAGAGAAAGAACAGCGTTCCCGAGACGAGAGGTGAACCCAGGACAGCCAACCTTCACTGTACTAATGACAGGCGCTAACCGCTGCGCCACCGGAGAGGACGGACCCCCACACCCCCCACTTCTCCCGCGAAACTGGAAAAACCTATGAGTAACTCTGGGCCCCAGCCCCCAACCCTTCATAATGTTGATCACATTTAACATAAAGCAGTGGAGCGATACACTGCGGCAGTATACTGCATATTTCAATTAATTTAAAATGAAACACGTGCGTAGGGCTGACAAGTACCAAGACATAGGTCAGGGCAGGGCAACACCAGAGTGTTGAGTCAGCAACATTTTTGTACACGGAAAACTTTTAAGGAAACTCCGCAGCTTCGGAGTCAGGTCTGGGTGATGGAGACTGTCTACAGGTCTCTTGTTGAGAGCATCCTGACATTTAGCATCGCCGCCTGGTAAGGTCACCTCGTCGGCAAAGACAAGGCAAGGCTGGTCAGGGTCATCCACCAGACAAATAAAATTATTGGTACATCACAGCTGCCACTTTGTGACTTGTACCTTCATGTAGTCAGAAAGATGGCACATAACAAGATTATCAGACCAAACACACCCTCTCCATCCCAACTTTCAGCTGTTGCCCTCGGGCCGGTGCTACAAGGAATATACTCCATTTACTATGAAGAGGGTTAGGCGGATCTGAAAGTCAATTCTTTCTTCCTCTCAGCAACCAAAAACTAAGAAAGATGAGTGACGAGAGTAGGTCTGGAGTTTTGATCAGACGACACACTCTCAACAAGATGGTTTGAAACAAGTGGATGAGGGTAGGAACAAGACAGGTGAGTATGCGCTAACCTGCTTAGCAGCTGTTCAAGAAACTCACAGCTTGCAAGTTCTGGATAGTAAAGAAAGCAGACATTACTCACCTGGTTGGTAGGAAGGAATGCAGACAGCGTGTGAATGTACTCACCTGGCTAGTAGAAAGGAACGCAGAGAGGACGTGACAGTACTCACCTGGCTGGCAGGTGAAGGTGACCACAAGCCTGCGAGTTCGTGGCACTGAACTTGAGCAGTGAACACTGAACAAGTCCCGCAACCCCAGCCCCGCACATGATGAGCGCCCTTCGCAAAGACGCGCCAACGTCGACTTCACTTCCGGTGCGCATGCGTAGCTGCCGTCGCCACACGTGACTGTCTGGACATGCACCACGTGATCAAAGGAGCACTGAAGACTGAGGCCATCATCCAGGCAGATATCTGATGTCGTCATGTCCTTAGCACCTGTGATTAGAAGAAAAAAGAGAAGCAGATGAAATAAGATCGCAGGTGTTCGCTTTCGCAGACAAAAATTGATTGGATGAACAGAAGTTTTTGTCTGACAGCATGTCTGTCTCATTTGTAGCAAAAGTATCAAAATTCTTCAGATATATGGATCTGTTTCAGTGGAATTATAATTACTTCCTCCTCGGACCAAAAAAATGATGATAAATATTTGATACTTAAAAACATTTCATGCAACTGTTCTCGACTAGCATCATCCCTCATTACACCTTGCATAACCACTTGTTGTTTGAGCTTACTCACAAAAAATTCAAATATTCTAATCATATTTCTTCTTTGTCTGAACGAATCTTTCTTTGGTAATGTGATATCTAGCAGTTTGCTGAGTGTTGGCTTTTAATTTTTTAATTTTAATTTTAAGTCAAGAAGGGACCTGAATGTGACTGTTTCATCTCACTGATGTCCCTGTCTAATGTCACTGCTGCTGACAACTCAGATGACACACCACTACACCCTGGAGACACACTTTGTGCCTGACCAATGTTTACAGACAACATTCTAACAGCAGTCTATAAACATGTCCTGCCCTTCTTGTTTAATAACCGACTCATATCCATTCTCCAGGGTGTCACAATGTCTACAATGCTTTTGTTTTTTAGTCTCAGCGAAAAAAACCCCATCTGCAATATTTTATGTTTAAAGCTTTTTTGTCCCCAGGCAGAGTATGGAATGATTCAAAGCCTAATTTCACATAAAAATTCATCAAAAAGTATTAATCACTTCTATTTTTGTTTTTCTCTTTTCTCTCAATCCTTTAATAGTAATCTGGATTTTTTATATCAGTTTAAATGAATTTTTTGAAGATGCCAGATTTGCAGGAGTTAATTTTCCAAATAGATGCGATTTTATTCTTATTCCAGGATATTATGTGGACCAACAGAACATTTTGTCTCACGCCACAAGACAAACTCCATTTCCTGGTGACAGAGGTCGTCGCTGCTCTGGAGGGAAATCTCAAAACTTTTATGTGAACCGAGGAAACATTTGATATAAACAAGAAAATATGTTTCAGGTTCTTCAACTGCCACAAGTCACATCATTCTACGGTTTACACGGCAAGTCAGTAAAGTCAGGAAAGATTTTAGAAGTCGCCTCTGTGCAGTTTTTACACATCACACGGGTTTAACATGAAATCCCGAGCATGTCTACTCACCACTCTTTAGAATGTTTACAAACCATGTCTGTCTTTAGGAAGGTCCCAAATCATGTGAGAAAGTGTTACAGGGAGACCTGATATTCTCTACTCCCCACCTGCAGTGCTGGGGAGGAAGTAGACATTGAAGACTTGCCCTGACTCACCTGTGATCATTCCAACTTCCTGCTCCTCGCATTTCACGACTGATCCTTTAATCCACTAGATCGCCTCCACGTACAATGACAAATGTTGATTAAATGCCGATATTTATTTTTTGAGTGCATCCATGTGCTTTTGTATTTTTCTGTGAGGCGGGACATGATGTTAGTGATGCACATGTTCACCGCACTTGCTTTAAGAGTAGCAGCCCCTTGCTGTTCACTTTCCCTGCGCTGTGCCTCCCAAACCCTCCCAACCTTCCAGGTCTAGTGATTCTTCGAGTAAAAGAGAACTAGAAAACAAAAGAGATTGCAAAGGACAATAATCAGTCACCCCTACTTTAATACACCCTCCACCCCGATCAGCCCCCCCCCCCCTCTCTCCACATGTAAGTAAAGCCTTCCCATGATGCAGTAGACACTCATTCACTCCATCATTGCAAGCAGTTTCTCTCGTCCTTAAAATAGCCTCATCGGGAGTTTTGAGACCTCAGTGCATCACAATGTCTATGCTTGTGACATAAAGGTGAACAGCCAACGACACGAGACACACCACACTTACATGTGTCACGTGCACACTCACCGTAGCCGTGACAGCACGTGACGAGACTGTGAAGTGTGTGATGCAAGCTGTGAGGTACAGGCCGGAAGTTTCCCCCGATGGGACAAAAAGGAAACTAAAGTCCAAACTAGAACACGGCCAGAGTAATTGCAAAGCAACGTGTCCAGAGTACTGGCCACCCACTCCCAGCTTTAAAATGAAGTTTGGGTTCCGGGATTTTATCGAAAAGGGACGACCTCCAGCAAAAGTAGAGAAATCAAATTTGTCACTTGATCCTGTCTAGGACGCTCTTCGCAGAAGGAAATTGGATTGGCCTCCCCTTCTAACCAGTGACGATTCGGGACAACAAATGTGTGGAAGGACCTGTGGGAGGCCCTTGGGGGGCAACACATCACATCGGAGTGGGAGAGGCCGCACGAATGCAAGTGACGCAAATAAGGGACATGCTGGCGATGATAACATGGTGGTGATGACAGGGAGCCAAGTCGGCGATGACAGGGAGCCAGGTCGGTGATGATAACATGGCGGCGATGAAACGAAGGGTTTAACATGTACAGTCACCAGACGATCAGCACTGGTAACGACGGTGACGATGATAGCGATTTTATTCTTTGGTCTAGTCATGAGTTCTGAGCTGTGGGGAAAAACCCATTCCCTTCTTTTCTTTAATTTGCATCCCCTTACTGTCCTGTCAGGTTTGATCCCTTTCAAATCAGTCCCGTGTGATGTTAACATATCAACCCACCTACATTTGAGAGTCAGCGAGTGATTTTGACAGTTGTGTCGCCAGATGAACACATAATATGTCATATTATAATGTTATATTATAGGTGATAGGACTCACAAGGGGACCGAGGAACACGCCAACACAATCCAATAAAAAAGAAGCAAACACGAAGCTACTCACGAAAGAACAAAGGATACAGGCATTCTCACACACGTACACACACACGTACACACACATACCACATTCATGGCTACTAACACTCGCTCACTCACACTTATTTATTCAGTCGTTTGCCAACCACCTGTGGCGGTCATTTTATCTCTGTTTGACGGTCGAGGTTAGTGAGGATGAGCGCGTGAGTACGAGGAGATAAACATCAAGAGCCACAAGAGGTCCTTAAGGTAACGGCCACTATCAGGTCTTTAGAGTAACATTAGCCGCTAATAGCTACATCAGGTCCCTCAGGTAATGGTAGCTAATGTCACCATCAAGTCTCATCATTACAAGCACACTTCATCACGCACGTGGACACCTATAACACGGGCACACACACAAACACACGCGCACCCACGACTCCTGTTGCTGTGGCAACACGTCACTGCCACGTACTCACACCTCAGTGACATCATGTATTACAGGTCAGCTTGTGCAGGTTGATATCAACAAACATACATTGGATGTAAAAGTTCACGGCATGTTTAGAACCAAACACACCTTTGACCTGTCAACTGCCGGCTGCTCCCACCTTCATCTCACATCTGACTCCAGGTAACATTAACTGGCAACACTCAAGACCC
Source organism: Pomacea maculata (assembly GCA_004794325.1). NCBI lineage: Eukaryota > Metazoa > Mollusca > Gastropoda > Architaenioglossa > Ampullariidae > Pomacea > Pomacea maculata. Next base: position 7,859 of record SRHC01003700.1, on the reverse strand, counting down.
AGGGAGCGTCTCACCTGACTGCCTTTTGAACATGGTGCCATGCTGAGAATATCTGCAGGTAAACGGATATCGCTCCTCATACCCCATCCTTCATGTGAGCAGCCACGTGACTGATCCTCCCCTCAAGCTCAGTTCGCTTGAGCAGTTTGTTGCCGCTCCTACCAGCTACAAACAACATCATCTATCAAACAACACCAGCTACAAACAACACCAGCTATCAAACAACACCAGCTACAAACAACATCAGCGGCCAGGCAATGTTCAAAGGCAGAATGTAATTCCGCAATCGATGGCCATCTTGAAACTGTAAACGTATCGAGAAACGTGACTTGCCGAGTAATGATGGTCACACTTTGCAATTCGCTTTCCTTAATGCACAAACTGCTAATCATTCCAGCTGTGCCACACCAGCACTTACAGCTGCCTGTGTCGTACAAGGCTCATTCCAGCTGTTACACCAGGAGTTACAGCTGCCTGTGTCATACAAGACCAATTCCAGCTGTGTCACACAGGAGTTACAGATGCCTGTCTTTCAAGACCCACTCAAGCTGTTACGCCAGCAGTTACAGCTGCCTGTGTCGTACAAGGCCCACTCCAGCTGTGTTACATAAGAGTGGGTTGCAGCTGTCCCTCCAGTCAGCTGTGGTTGCGTCATACAAGAGACGGCGGCAGATGAGATTCGAAACCGAGGCGTGAGGAGGGAGGGGTGGATTAAAGCCCGAGTCAGGGTGAAAAGCAGACCCAACAAAGAACACGAATCTTCCCCGTGAAGTTGTCAACATCAGAGGAGAAAACTGCAGTGAGCAAAAAGAACAGACGGAAAAACTGAAAACAAATAAAAAAAACAGAAAACAAACTACGAAATGAAATGGGCTCGAAGGTAAAAAGCGAAGCGTGAAAGACCGGAATAAGACGAAGAGAAAACAAAAAGACGGAAAAGACACAAAGTAAACTTCATCTTATTTCTGACGACATTTTTCTCCGCTCCGCTATTCCGGCGACAGCGGATAACATCCAGCTGCCTGTTTGTTTGTTTGTTTGTTTGTTTGTTTTTGTGGCAGAAAATAGGGAGCGAAGCCTAACTGTGATGACTGAGAGAACGCTAAATGACTAGGAGATGACAGTGAGCTAGATGACTGGCAGATGACAGCAAACTAGATGATTGAAGATGACAGAAAGCTAGATGACTGGAATATAACAGTAAGCTAGATGACTGGGAGATGACAGAACGCTAAATGAGTGGAAGAGTACAGTAAGGTAGATGACTGGGAGATGACAGCAAACTAGATGATTGTAGATCACAGAAAGCTAGATTATTGTAGATGACAGAAAGCTAGATGACTGAAAGATGACAGCAAACTAAATGACTGGGAAATGAGAGAAAACTAGATGACAAAGATAGATGACTGGGAGATGACAGAAAGCTAGATGACTGGGAGAGGACTGGGAGATAACAGAAGCTAGATGACTTAGAGATGACGGCAAACTAAATGACTGGGAAATGAGAGAAAACTAGATGACAAAGATAGATGACTGGGAGATGACAGAAAACTAGATGACAAAGATAGATGACTGGGAGATGACAGAAAACTAGATGACCGGGAGATGACAGAAAGCTAGATGACTGGGGGAGGACTGGGAGATGACAGAAGCTAGATGACTTGGAGATGACGGCAAACTAGATGACTGCGAGATGACAGAAAGCTAGATGACTGCCCTCTTCAGGGTCTCCAATTAGTTTTCGGCCAACACTTGAGCAATAATCTCCGCTCCCTAAAGGTCAGCGATTGCAGCCTGGATATTGGCGGGACATCCTGCGCTTCCATCATGGCAGCGGACGGGAGCGATGGCGAGGCCAAGCTGCAGCCAGCAGCCGCCACAGCAGCCATTCCATCTCGCCACCAAATCATTTCCCGCCGTGCCTCTGTCTCTCCCAGGAACCGCCTGCCTTGTACAACAGACTGATCGCTAGGGGCCCGGCACAAAATCGAAGAAGTGGCCCATCTCTATTAGGCTTTTGCTAATTTGATCGATACTTGAACATTTCTTCTCTAGTCTCTGGCTGATAACTGCGAATGCACGATAGTCACGTGACTAACGAGGGCCACTGAGAAAATATAGATTGGAGCCTGTTAAAGTATGGAGAAAAAAAAAAAGATACATTCTTCGTCCTCGTTTCCTTCTTCGTCGTATTCTTTTTTCTTTTGCGACTACTGGTACTTATAGTCATCATGTGGAGGTCAAGACAAGACTATACAGACAGCTGTAAGGAGAATGTGTATAGACAGCTGTACGGAAATCAAGGCGTATACAGACAGCTGTACGGAGATCAAGATGTGTAGAGACAGCTGTATGGAGATCAAGGAGAAACAGACAGCTGTACCGAGATCAAGCAGTATATAGACAGCTGTACGGAGATCAAGATGTGTAGAGACAGCTGTGCAAGATCAAGACAAGTAGTATACAGACAGCTGTACGGAGATCAAGACGTATACAGACAGCTGTAGGAAGATCAAGACAAGGAGGCTTGAGGCAGGACCGAGGCTCGTCGTGTCGTCTCGAAGACAGTCGAGTGCTGACATCAGCACCATGATGAGCTCAGTTCACAACGATCATCAGGACAGATGACTATAATGCCAGACATCTATACTTGACTGGCAGTGGACATACTACCCCCATCTGTCGAGAACTTGTTCAGCAGTCAGCTGACTATATTCCCCCTCAAAGACCACATCACGTGACCTAACCATAATTAGAGACAGATCCACCCAAACCTAAATGTCAACCTGTGTGCAGGCCGAGGAAAGCAATCGGACCTTCCGCCAGTCCTGCGCGCTGCGGAGGCAAAATGGTTTCAGCAGCGACACCTGGGTGCTGTGGAGGAGCAAATGTCGAAATTGTCGCAATTTCTCGTGCAAGACGAGCGTCTGCGAGAGGTGGGGTCCGCCAGACCGCAGAGATGCTTGCCTTTGATGGCTTTGTAATTCGTCTGTGGACGCTCGGTGCACCTTGAGGGTCGTGTGCAAACTCGCCAGACTCCCGGGGCTGGCACCAAGCATCTCGCACGCATGCGCAGTGTTCTTCAAATTTCTCCACATTCGCAGACTAATTTCAAACCGCTGAAGATGATTCACCACAGACTTGTCTTCTTTAAGGGTGGAGTCTTTGATGTGTAGAGCCGACACTCACAGGTCTGTGGGTACAGGAGGAAAATAAACAATCAAAGGTGTTCACCTGTCCACATGTCTATATGTACATGCTTATGTATATATGTCTATTTGTACACACTTATCTGTACATGCCTAGCAACTCAGCTCCCTCTGCATCTTTCATCTTTCCTTTTTTCCTCCATTCTTTGGTATTCGATTCTTTTGTCTTTGCTTTTTACTCGTTTTTGCTTTCTTTGAGGGAACAGGGAGCCAGGGTGTAAAGACAGAGACAGAAGTAAAGCACGTGACCACAACACGTGAGTTGTGTGAGGTATTCTGCAAGTCTACACTCACAGTTTATATGGTAAGTAGCAGGCGACCTGCCAGTGGAGGAGGGTTAACTATTCATGGCGAGACTTGTAATCGGAGTGACGGGTGGTGTACCCCTGCAGGGTGGGTGGGAGTCACAGATGCTGTAGGTCCCGGCGATGTCAGGACGAGCAGAACAACAAACATCATCTGTCTGTGGTGAGAATGCTGTACCCGGGATGTGATGTCAGCAAAATGAAAGCCATCGGGTGAGCCAGGCTTGCAGCACATGAAACAACTGGCAGCCACCCGAGAAGCGGGGTCTGTGTCTGGCACCAACTGGCATCAGGCTCTCTGGTGGGGATGAGGAGGTTGTCAACACGGGCTGTCACACACACAAGGAACCTGATCACATGGCGTGTGACACGGGGTGACAGGGATATGACAGCGCGTGACACGAGGTAACAGAGATAACCCTGTGATATGATTATGATGGATAAATCCAGACTAACCTTCACCATCGCCACGAAGACAAACTCCCAGGCGTGCATGTGTGTATGTGTGTGTGCACGCGCGCGCGCCAGGAATAAGATGGAGCAGAGAACAGTCATGTGCCCAGCACGTGACCAAGACGGGAACCGGAAGGAGAAAAAGCGAGACCTCCGGACACCAGGTCTGGTCAGGCCACCCGCTGAGCTGACGAATCGGTTTGGCGAATAATATCCGGGTAGCGGCGTGCAGGGTAAACTCCCCTGACAGCCCAATGAACGATGTCATTAAATATTTTTTCTCCTTATGAACGATGGACTCGTTATTTTAAGTCTGTTTCGGGAAAACCTCGCTGTCACCGGGACAAGGATGCTTCTGGATAAAGTGTGGTGCTTGGGAGCTTCAATGTGATTCAATATGATTCACTTCAATATGATTATGTTTAAATGTCTTCACTTTAAAGTCTGTTTATATTGTACACTCTTGTCTTCACCCTCCTGTGTGTTTATTCGAGACACGCGTTTACTTGACTGTCTGTTAATAAAATATATTTATTTACTTTCATGTCTGTATACATGACACTCCTCTTGTTTATTCTGTTCACACAGCACACTTCGTGTTCAGTTTACTGTGTTTATTTTTGTTTATTTTAGTCTCTGTTTATACGACACACTTGATGCTCCCTGCACACCACTCATAACCATGATTTTTCTGTCCACCTCACATCCTCCATCTCGGATTACACGACTATCAGTGTGATCATACTTTCCTCTCACTGCTGTAAAACAATTACTGTAGCACACACCATTATTAACATTAATTATCCCGGTTGGCACACAATTTCACTTTCCAACCGTTAAACGACAGAAGTGAGAAGGAAAAAAAAAACCCAAATAAACAGAAGGATGAGAGCTGGTCATCCAGGGGTGGCGGCCACAAGAAGGATGAGGATGAGGATGTGGAGGCTGGCAGCTCCTGCTGTGTATTACAGCCAACTATCTGCTGCTGATGCTCACATCAAAAAGTCCGGGTGCAATCAGCTCGGGTATAGTTGGAAATGACACCACATATCAACGCACAATAAATCACGGAGAGAGCGAAATGAGAACAGGATAATATTCAACAGAAAAATGTCATAGCACGCAAGGGTATTTTTCTGTTTAATATTAATAATTGACCGATGGAGTTACACGGATTCTGCATTTCACTCTGTGACCTGTAGCTTTTGAGTTTTGTAGAGGCTGACATCTTGATTTTGCTCCACAACTACAGCGGTTGAATATGAAAACACACAAAAGAAGAGCGGTTGAATATTTCATTCACAGTAGTGAGATAATATTTGTTTGAGTATTAAAAGAAGTAACATACTCTTTACGTTGTTGTAGAAGCTAAATAGAGTTTACATAATATTCAGGTGATAATAACTGAAACATTTATTGAAAACGGTGAAGAGACCTTGGAAAATCCGACTAAAGGAACGAGAGAGCACCGTGAAGACAGGCAAAGGTCAAGGGTCAGGACAAGATAATGAATGCAGGTGATAACTGTGAACCCAAACACCTGGGCGGACGATTACTGGAACATCTTTTGAAACCGAGTGTCATCACAAGGGGACTGTCGTGAGGCTGAGTACTGAGTTAATACACGGGGTGGACAATGAGGGTATCTCCTCAATTATTTCTCGCATGCGCAGTCCACGTGCGTCGGTGGTTAGAGCGGAAGCTGGGGTTCAGTTTATGAACCATTCAGTTGCCTTTACTGAGAGACGGAAGTAGAGAGGTTGCTGGGAAAGATCGTTGTTGTCGTCTAGTAGCAGCCGACAGATGTCGCTGGTGGCACTACTGGCACACCATCAAACGTGGGAGAGTCAGACACAGGCACACCGTGCTGAGCTTTGTCAGGAATTAAGTACGGTAAACCTTGCTTTGTTTCCACTACCCACAGTCACAAATTACCCACAGTCACAAACTACCCGCAGTCAACAAGTACCCACAGTCTCAAACTATCGCCTCGGCAAGAGTAGGAAACTGTGAACACTGTTTTGTCAGACGCATTACTTCTCATTCATTCAAACCGCTTGTTATCTATGACAATGAAACTAAAATCGTATAGGGCGTAAAAGACGCTCCTAGTGAAAGAATTCTATAAGCTAAGCCAGACATCTACGCTCGACCCCGTTTTCTGGTTTGCACACGGCACGAAGAACGTTAAATGTTATGTTGCCATAGACACGGGTGTGAAGAAAGGCACAATGAGTCACAATGTCGAGACGACTACAGTGCACGCCTCGGTTTTCTATTCCTCTTCCTAAAAGTAAAAGAGCACAAAGAAAAACATACTCGGGCTCGTCCGGGATTTGAACCCGGGACCTCTCGCACCCTAAGCGAGAATCATACCCCTAGACCAACGAGCCAGCTGTACACAACATTTGCATCAAACTGTTTAAACTTTCTCTCCTTTCCTCCTCCATTCTCCCCCACCTTCCTCCCAGAGTCTACTCCCTACAGCAGACGACAGCCGTGACCTTGTTTGCTGCAACAGCTGCTGCCTGCGGCCCAGAGATAAACTTTTGCCATGACAACCGACTTACTGCCGCTTGTTGCACTGCTTCAAGGCGGCTCTCTGTTGTCGTCTTGCTGAGCCAGTGAGAGAAAAATATCTTGTGAACATTTGAACAGGTGAGACTACAGTCACTGGAGTAGTAGAGAGGCTGATTTACACATGTGAACAGGTCAGAGTGACATGGTGTTCACAGGCTGGTTTACACAACACCAGTGACGTGTGCAGTGACAAGACTGACAAATGTCAGTGAGATATATCATGTGTGGTGGTCAGTTCATATTGCATTCATATGTTATGTGACAGGAATTTCAGAATGTCATATTAATTTGTCGGGGGGTCTACGAGAAAAGTATATCCGGAGCGAGACTATAATGTCAGAATAACAACAATAAACACATTTTTGAGCGCCTTTCTCCAGCATCAGTGGGACTCAAAGTGTTGTACAATAACAGAGGACTTCCCCATCAAGAAGATGAGCTCGGTGCACCAACACAGAAAGATCAAATCCTAGTCCCATAAACAATCAAAACACCACAGATGGGCGGTGAGGTGAGACAACAACACACAGGTCTCCCATGGTCACGTGCTCCGGAAGAATTAATGTAGTCAGGACATAGAGAAGGCGGAGCTCAGCGAGAAGACTAAGATGCACAAGACATCAGTCATCTTCCACCAGTCAGCAAAAGGGAAATCCCCCCCCCCCCAACCAGAGATAACAGACTGCAACTAAATACAAGCGGGTGTTGTTCAATCGTCTCATCAAGGTATCCATTCAGAGAATTGCACGGTGTAAACAAGTGTTTACAAAGCTCTGCCTGGAGGCAGAGCAACAGTTGAAGTGAGTGGTTCCATTTACTGAAGGCGAAGGAAGCCGCAGGATGTGGAGACTGTTAGTCAACAAAAACTTCCATCTCACATACCCATTCAAAAAGGAAAACAGAAAGCCCCAGATAATCCATCATGCAAATGAACTAAAGATGTAGATCAACAAGTTTAAGATAATAAAACCAGAACAGATCAAAGACACCCCAAAAAAGGAGAGAAAGAAATGGCCATGAGAATTTACGACCCTAATGTGAGTATACAAGTGAGTATACTGGGCTCTAATATAAGTGAGTACACTGCGGGAAGCCCCTGTGGGACCCCGGGGTATGCTTGCCTAGCAAGCATTGTAAGAATAGGGTCCCTGCCATCCAGCCAGGCATGTCGTAAGAGGCGACTAAGGTGGACACCTCACCTAGAGGTAAATTAGGTTGTGGTAGGGCTAACAACCCCACCATGTAAAAAAAAGAATGTTACAGAAACTAAAACCAGAGAACTCGTCACAGATGGCGGAGGTAATGAAGCACA
>SRHC01003699.1:0-13097 GCA_004794325.1 Pomacea maculata | reverse complement strand
CGGTATCACGGTACGATCAAATCACCTACAGAAGACAGACATAAATCGGATAGACAGAAGAAGAATTAAAAATTATTAATAAACCTGGACCGAAAAAAAACACCAGTTTTTAACATCGAGATATCACTTACTAAACATTCACCCCAACTGAAAACCTACTTTCAGCTATTTACTCCCTACAGCAAACTGTAAAATAACTCTTTCAAGAAAGAAATTCCACTTAAATTTTTAAATGTTCAAAATACATCAACGAACATTTTTAAAAAAAATGACATTGACACAGACTCACCTCAAAAGGCTCAATTCGATAAATTTACCTAGAAAGTCTTGTCAGGACTTCTTTTTCTTTCCTGTTTATAAACCGAGGAGAAGAATAACACATTCCTCGACTCTTTCAAGGTAGAGACTACCACACAATGAAAACAAAGCAGAAAAATCATTCTTTTTCGTTCCTCCCTTCCCTTCACATTTTGACCTTTCGACAACCCTTATTTAAAAACGTATGACACACCTTTCGCTCGCCGTTTGAGCCTTCTGTCTTCCTTCCTCATTTCCTATCCTTTTCCCAGCTAAAACTAAAACATCAGGTCGATGATACCTACATTCCATGGGACTGTCATTTCTAAACACAAATATGTCTACAAAAATGACTTGTCTACACATATATAAAGTGCTTTGCTTTAATACTTTCGATATCATATCTTTAACATCTACATATATCTAAGAATATAAACTACAGATACAATAAATGATCAAGACACGTATATATGCAAATATGCGTATATCGAGAAGGAGATCTGAGTGATTTCAAGTGGTCAGTAATGCCTGACTTGCACTTCAAAATCTCTGTCAGCGAGCGTGTATGTGTGTTACTTACTGAGAGAGAGAATGCCTGTCTGCGTGTGTTTGTGTCTTAAGTTTCCTTATTGATCAGTATTGATTTCATATCGGATACATCCATCATCAACACCTTTCTTCCCGAAGGAGGGAAACTAAAAAGAAGAATTGGAACGGTTTCGAAAAGAAAAAAAACGATTTACTTTCATTTGAACTGTAGATGTACAGAATCTGACCCATGAATAGCAATAATCAATTGCAAGGGACTTGAAGAAAACAATTTTCAAGAAACACAAATTTGGAACCGTCATTGTTATGATTATTGCCGAGGTTGATATCGTCGTCAGTAACAAAGATATTCACGTTTCACTGTCTCAACCTTCTTGTTCTCTGGTATTCTTCATGTCCTCTTGGATCTAGGAAGGGCTGTCACCTGCTCAACAGATACAACAAGGCAGCAGGTACAATGCCTTGTGATTTACTTACAGAGGTAACACAAACAAATCTTTACTAAAAGAGGTTTGTATGTCAGCGCAATGAAATATGGGATCACCAGATTTCTTTTTATTTTTCATTAACTGAAGATTTGTAAGTACTTTCACGATATCACGGTGTAAAGACCCTTACAGCTCCACAAAGCAGCCACAAATGTGTCTGTGTAATGGAACTCTGTCTTTTACCTGAATAGCATCGTAGCTTATATCAAACACAGCAAAACAGGGCTGTTTGACATTTTTTGCAGCAATGCCCTGGTCCAGTCCATCGACATAGAGATGAAGGTCCTTTGACGAGTCCACCAGTACACCAACTTGACTCCCAACATCTACTTTGCTGAGTCTTTTTCCTAACCTGCTCTCAGACTGAAGACAAATTCCAAATACCTTTTTTATTTCATAAAATATCGGGTTGACTGCGGTTATTTATTTCTACAAAAATAGGAAATCAGACTCGTAACTTAAATTCGATGTCGACTTTTTTAACTATTAATTTTTAACTGTGAATATTGTAATATGTTTGACGCCTTTAACAAAATCTTAGGTTGGAGCAAAACTTATAGGAAATTTTCGTGACCTTATGCACACATGGAAAAAAAGGAATATAATTTAGGTCTAACATTTGACTTATTCAGGTCGGCTTAGCTCTAGTAGTGTGACTTGTAATCTACTGATTGGGAAATTTTCCCCTTAAGATAGCATATTCTCAAATGTAGGCGGACCCCACTTTATTCTTGGGTTTTCCAATTGAAATCACAATAATAAAAGTCAAACTTCTAGCCTTTTATTATTGGAATAATTATTATATCAGCTGTATTGCTGGTTGTCATCATGACTTCGCAAGGTATCCACATACTATTTGACATTTGTACTATTAATTATTTTCTGTAATGTGTAGGTGTATATCTACAGAGCAAAATGGATTATTTCATAGAATTTTTGTCACTAGTACCTGGCACTGAGTTTTACTCAATCCTTACAAAACGAAAGTACATCTATGTTAACCATTAAAATGCGGATTTCAAGAACTAAATGGAAAAGAAGTGAGCGATAGCTTTTACGTATACCGAATCAAAATGCGATTTCCATCACTTGTAACCATGGAAACTCACGATTGTTCCCTGGCGGAAGATTGAATACGGGTAGATGATGATGGAGCCTTCCAGGTCTGCGGAATACTCCGTCACAAGAAGAAGTGCAGGAGGGATCGTTGTCACACCCGCGCATACACCTGTGTTTTTATCTGATATTTTGTCCACCCTGACCTGTTGCAACATTACAGTGTCATGACATGCCTACATGCGACAGGTGATTAGGACGACTACTTAACCTACAGGTTGTCTATAGTCGACTTTAAGCGTCACCAGTGAAACTATATCTTGAGTATAGTTAAACGTTTCTGTACTAGTAATGATTATAAGAAAGAAAAAGTAAAAAGAAACTCAGAATAGTGTTTAATTTATTGTTTGTTCACTAAAAAAGAAAACGTAACCTTAAAGAATGACCTTTGTTTTGTACATGATGATTGATTGATTGATTGGATTAAGATGATGATGGTTATAATAAATATATTAATATCATACCTTACTTCGTACAAGATGTTCTCTATCATAGCGTCACGTGACACAACCACCCCGCTGCCCCATTTCATCGGATCTATCTTCTCCACGGTCGTATTGCAGTTCGTCAGACGAATATTGGATGCGCGCCTTTCGTGGAAGTCAAAGACTAGTGTCTGTGGCATCAACTGTAAATAAAATAAAGTCATAAACATGTAAATAATTAAATCATTAGTCATTAATAAATCAAACGGGTTATATATGATTACTTAAATGTTTTGTTTCAAAGTTACTTGTTGTCTTTATGATTGTTTTAGTCTATATCGGCAGTATTAGTATTTTTACTCTATGACAAATTTCACCATACATTTAATGACAACATATCGAACACATTATGTTGTATAGTCGCTAGATTAAATTTTAGACCAATGAAATTGTGTTTCAGGGCCAAGCAGTGGAAAACAAAATGTAATCGTGATTGAGCACATTTACAAAGAAAAGATGAGAAAAGATTGTATATTCATCCGCTCAATCTATGAGCTTAAAGGGATTCTAAGGGCTTGTGATAAGGCTCTGGCGACGGTCAGACGTTTCAAAACTATATTTAGTTACAATTACAGAGCACGAGAGTGATACAGGAGAAATAAATTATTCGTTTCTCACTTCATTACCACTTATTAGCACTATTTCAGTTGCCGATGTTTATAAAAATTGAATAAAATCCAGTGAAATCGACTCTTGTGTCCTTCCGCCGAGTAACCACGATAGCTTCCAAAGATAGTCAAGCAGAGTAGTATTCTTGTGACGTCACACGGACATGAAGTGTCTGTATCTGCATCATTGCGAAGATTTGACGTCACCTGTTTACTCGTATGACGCACTCTGTGTGTCAGGCTTGTAAGGCTCTGTCTGTCGGAAACTGATGAAAAGGAAATTTTGAATCTTTTTCCAAAATCGGGTGCAATCGGGTACAGCACATTCTCGAGGCATGGTTATCGTGGAAACCACATGTCATAGGGTCACGTGACGGAGAACGAGACTTCGTGAAAGCAGAAAAAAAAAGAAAATAAAAGAGTCCCGTGTAATTTCTCTTATTAAACACAACATTCTACTAAAATACTTCAACGTTTTCCACGTGAACACACATATAAACAGACGAGATTCAAATTTATCCTTTCCTTTTCGCTATTCTAAGCAGTTTTATTTTGCCTTTAGAATCCCTTTAAGATGTCGCTTGTATGCGAAATATTAATACGAGGATGGAAGAAACGGTCCCCCAAAAGAGAAGAATGACTAGAAACTGAAAAACTACTTGTTTTCTGTTACAATAAAAACTGAAAAAAAACATACGATAAACTTTTACCTTTGTCGACATTTTCTGATGCCCACACATCAGTAGCTCTTGTTCTATCCTTCCAACAACTTCACAGCACTCTGCACTTGACAATGGCTTCACCCACAAATCTCTTTGCAGGTCAGCGCTAAGGTCAAGGCTGTCGACCCTGTCTGTCAGATCCTGTGTCATGTGTATCAGTGCAGGACGTGGTGACACTGCCACCGCTCGCGTCACAATGTGTTTGTGTGATGTCACTTTCGCTAGACGGTTGATGAGGGCAGTCTTGACGTCATGTAATGAATTCCTGATTTCGATATGTGACGTGCGAGTCTTTTCCTTCAGCTTGTTACAATGATCTTCCACCAGCTTATGAAGACGGTCACATGTCTTGTCGACCTGCGCCATGTCTTCATGTTCGCTGACATCTACCTCCTGTAGACGTGACGTCAGATGACCTATAGCCTCCTCCAGCTTCTTCTCCGCTTCTACTAGATTCTTCGTTAGGTCGGTAAGTGAAATTTCAGCTGACCGTAATTCTTCGCCAAGATAATTTACTTCCGGACATACTTTGTGTTTGTTAGCTTTACAGGCTGAGCAGACAGCGAGGCGGTGCTGGCGGCAGAAGAACTCCGCGTGTTTGTCGCCGTGGTCAGCACACAGTGCAGGGCGGCTGGCAGCCAGACGTTCAGGTGTCACAGTGCTGACACTCTCCACATCGTGACTGCGTGTGGCAGAAAGCTTTTTATGAACCTTTGTACACGTTGTACACATCATGTCAAGACACTGCATACAGATGAAGTCCGCCCTGACGTCCTCACACACACAACAAAGGTGATCTTTACTCAGCACACGAGCGCTCTCCACCAGCGCTTCCATCACAAAGTCTGTCGGCAGGGCGTCAACAGTGGCGGACGAACTTTCAAAGAAGTGCTCTACTATAGGACATCTACACAGTGGACAACCAGCTGCAGGTTTGGAATCCATCCAGGAAATGACACATTGTCGACACAGGAGATGACCACAGGGTAGAATCTTTGGTGTGATGAAGTCATTCGTGCACACGGCACACTCTCTTTCGTGTGCCTCAGCCATCTTGGAATCTTCGTTACTGATGATACAAAGCATTTAAATAAGATACACTATTTGTATTTTTATGTATGGTAAGGTTCCCAGTCACTTAATCCCCAGACACTTCATCCCCGACACTTCATCCCCGACACTTCATCCCCTAGACTTTTAATCCCCAGACACTTCATCCCCAGACACTTCATCCCTAAACTAAATCCTTAACTATAAAAATTATGAAGTCAGCGAAAAATTTAATTGAAATTCAAATTCAAATCAAGCTATTAACTTCAACGTCATTTGAACATCTACAACATTAGTTAAAGTTCATATTAGCTAGTAAATTTAATGTTCTTCAACAATATGATATGAAAATTGTTCTTGAGTGTCGGGGATGAAGTGTCGGGGATGAAGTGTCTGGGGATGAAGTGTCGGGGATGAAGTGTCTGGGGATTAAAAGTCTAGGGGATGAAGTGTCGGGGATGAAGTGTCGGGGATGAAGTGTCTGGGGATTAAAAGTCTAGGGGATGAAGTGTCGGGGATGAAGTGTCTGGGGATTAAGTGACTGGACACCGTATGTTAAAAATTATATTTAACTAACATATCAAGATTGATGAAATTACAGCAAGAAAAAAAAGGTAAGGGAAAACAATACAACACTTAAAGGAGCACGACTGCATATCATTTTTCAAATGTGAAGTAGGGTTTTCCAATCGTCACAAAGGTGTGACAACAGATTTAACAGTCACCATAGCGATTTTGGCAAAATCTTACCTCTTGCATGACTAAGGAAATAGATTTAATTGGTTCCCAGCCCTTGTTGACTTGCTAATATTTGAAAGTTACATGCCATATAGGTATATGTTTTAATGAGAACAGTTATAATGCAATATAAATGGAGTTAAATAAACATAAAAACATTCACGAAAGCATTTAAACATCAGAAAACTTGCCGTTTTGACGGCGTTGTTGGAAGCAGGTGTGGGGAGGAATGGGTGGAATTACTGATTCCCCCTCCATGAGCACACGTGACATTGTAAAATCGGGGTGACTTCCCTTTTCTGTAGCTTTGAGGTTAAAGGAAAAAACTTGTCCAGTGTCTGTTGCTTCTGCCTTTTTGTAAAACTCTTGGGTAATACGACATCACATATCCGACAGACGCATGCCACCTTCACACTTTGAAATCATTTCCTTTTACAATTCATTTGTTGGCCGCTTCCTTGTGATTACCTCATTACTATTAATTGCTCTTAATCTTCTTTGGAGCCATTATTGAGGATTATCTTATTAAAATAAAGCACACAAATCACTAAATAAGAAGGATGCTCACAGATAAGGAACGACCGATCGTAACTGTGACTCGAGCGCGAATGATGACATGCTGGTCGGTCACGTGTGGTCCACGTAGCTGTTCGTTATCCGAAATTTTGTTCGCTATCCGAGACAAATTTTTAACGAAATTTTTGTTCGTTAACCGAAATATTCGCTATCCGAGGCGTTCGCTAACCGAGGTTCCACTGTATTTGTATTTTTGTTTTGTTTTGTTTACTAAATCTTGCTATACGTTACATCAAATCCAATTTTTGTATTCCAGGAACAGCAGGAGTTGGACTCGTGGGCCACGTGATCGACGTGTGAGTATTGTACGTATGGTTTCCCTGGAACTTATGTTGACCTGGGTAGTGAGACTTGAGGTTAACTCTCGCTCACGTGCCCGGTATCCAAAGGCCAATATTCACGTTTCGACTAAAAACCACAAATACTACAACATACATTGACAATAAGGAGGAGAGTGTAACGCTACACAAACGATCTACAATGATTCAGGAGATGGTTAGAGGTGTCAGATCCTATGACAAACCATCATGTTTATACCAGAAAACCCTGTGTACTTATTGCTGTGATTTAAAATTAAAAAACAAATGTTAAAATGATTACCTTTAGTTTACTCCAAAAGGAAGGTTTCAAAGTGTTCTCCGTTTGAAATGAAAATAGAGACACAAACTAACGAGGTCCACCCCCTAGAAAGATGGCTTCACCTTTGTCAGTGATACAGTAGACTGCGATAAATAACACAGAGATAGTGATAGTGAAGGGAGCTCTTAACCCTGGGACAACAACTAGAATGCTTGTCATTTGATATCTACGTGTACAATGGAGATAATACTTTGTGTGTGTCACCTCAATATCTCTATTCACTTGTAGAGACCGGGTCTTGGTCAATAGAAGTGATTTTGTGACTAGAGTGCTGTATAAAAAAGGTGTTTAATTCGGTTTGTTACTAACAATCTTATCTAAGTATCTTCATGCCTACAATCCCCCACTTGTGTCATGTTGTCTTTGTCACTAATGTCCACATTTTCTGACGAGAGTAAAGTTAAATGTTGCCTCCATTAAAAGTTTATCTTCATTAGAGCTGTCACCCGTTAAAACTGTTCGTTAGAAAGTCAACTGACTAATTTACACGGCAAACACACAGTTGAGAACATTAACAATATCATGACTGATTAAGCTTTGTTTATTTTCAAAATGTAGGTTGGCGTGTGTTTGTTTACGTATGTGTTTTGCATTTCATTATTGATCAGTATTTATTTTATGTGAAGATTCTGTAGTTGGATTTCTTAAAACAAAATTATTTCTGATGCGAGCTATGACTCAGTGCCTCATGAAAGTGTTTAATCCACCCACACAGTCCGGAAAGTCTCTTTTCGTTACACAGAGGCACAGAAACTGTAAGTAATAATTTTACATATTGGGTAGCAGAAGCAAATCACAACAGATGATTATTTTAATTGTTGATAAACAGTAACTTATAAACAGCCTTTTGAAAATTAATGAACACAACCAGAAGCCAAAGGTCGTTTCAAGGTATGTAACAAATTTACAGCAGCACTCATCCGTATACTTTCATAGTGTTTACACAATATATTTTATTTGCTTATATAATATATCATCCCACTCCTCTACATCCTAAGAAGTTTTCTCTCTTTTCTTTATGTGTTTGTGTAGGAGGGGGAGGCAGATCATCCATTTTTTTTGTTAATGTCTTTCAACTGGAAAGAATACTACACAGATACAATGTGTACTCGTCTTGTTTTGGATAGCAATCAGACTGACGAAACAAATTCACTGGAGCTCTCATTGGTAATGTCAACGCCCAGGTTGGTGTCATTCTAAATCACAAAAATATTCTAGTTTTATTCTCTCAGACTTCTTGTTCTCTGATATTCTTTATGTTCTCCGAGATGTAGGAAGGGCTGTCACCTGTAAAACAGACAACAGAGCAGCAGGTACAAAGCTTAGTGCTTTACTTATCAAACAAACAAACGTTACTGTGACCCAAGAGGTCCGTTAATTGGGAAAATTGTGCAATATTGCAGAATATGTAAATAGATATAAAGAAATTCATGCGTTTATGTATTTATTTTTTGTGTTTTCAACCCTGCATGACTTTCTTTAGTAAAATTAATCTTTAAGATACAGTGTTTGGTTGTAAACATATATACCTTAAGGATCATGCTTAGAAAAAAGAAAAAGAATTATAAAGAAAATAACTATTACAACAACAAATGAAGCTAATCATGTAAAAAAATTCCTTTGGGCACCGAGACACCCACTGATCTATGTTTCCTGCTTCGGTGTCAGTGTCTGGTGTTTGTGATAACCTGTATATATTACCTTAGTAACTGAACTGGTATTACTAAAGACAGCAAACCAGGGTTGTGTAATATTTTTTGCTGCAACGCCCTGGTCCTGTCCGTTGATGTAGAGGTGAAGGTCGTTGGATGAGGTCACCAGTACCCCGACTCGACTCCCGACTTTAAGTCTCCCGAGTTCTTTTGCGAGCGGCATCGGCATCTACATATAAATACCTGATTTTGTTATGTTATGGATAAAGTATTGGGCGGAGGGTGAGCACCCAAGCTTGGCCTCCGTCTTTAACTCTATCATGTACTTTTCCATAAATATTTTTTTTTGTAACTGTGTACGATAAAAAATGTTTTAAACCTTCCGAGAAATTTTAGGTAGGATCAGGGTGATTTCAGTTTACCGTGACTTGATGTAAAAAAAAAATAAAAATTGTTTGATTAATGACTAGGGCCTGATTTATTTACATCAGTAAAAGCCTCAGCTCAGTTTCTCCAAACGGAGTATTCCTCGACTTCAAAAAACATTTCTACAAATCAAGTCTTATAGCACACTTTCAATTTTTTAACCGCAATTTTGTATAATTTACTGTGAAAAAATAAAACTTCTAAATATTTTATCCTATCACACCTAAGTGAACATATGCACATCCGTCTAAGGTCTCTCTTATTCGACTATGTTTGTAGGCTTTTATTTACATTGGGCAAGGATTTTAATTTTAATTTGGGAAAAACATTTGTCCGTTAGTTTTACTTGCTCATTAGAAAAGAATATACAACTAATAAAAAAAAAGAGAAAATGAATGACACTCAGCTCCATCTCTTACACGAAGACCAAACCACAAGCCATCCACACTCAGAGACATGAAGACTCACACATGTTTGGTAGTAGAAGAGCTGACCAGGTCCGATGATAACGGAGTCTTGAAAGTCTGTAGGCCATTGTGTCACAGTGAGGTGTGCAGGAGAGATTTTTGTCACACCCAGTTCTAGCTCGTTGTACCTATCTGTTACTGCGTCCACTCTGACCTGCGTCAACATCCCAGTGTCATGACATGTCAAGCTGTGACAGCTCATTAGGATGACAACATGCAATAAAGGATGTCAATCTTTCAGTGAAGCTACAAGCGTGACCATAGAAAGAATGTATTGCTACTCAATTCGTCCTCTTTAAGCTCTTGTCTAACTTGTATCAACGATCTCGAAAAAAATTAGAAAAAAATTCAGACTGACTTTTTTTTGTTTGTGTCTGTACCCTGTAAAATAAATAAAAATGAATAAAAATATCTTTTTATTCTGAATTCCGATTTATTAAGAACAGCACTCATCACCATTATAATCATCATCATTGTTGTCATCATAGTTTTAGTCAAATATCTTACTTCATACAAAACGTTCGCCAACATAGGGTCACGTGACACGACCACCCCGTTACCGAAGGCCTGAGGCTCTATCTTCTCCGCGGTCCTGTTGCCGTTCGTCAGACGAATGTTGGTTCCGCAGTTGTCGTGGAACACAAGGACTGGTGGCTGAAGATCCAATTGTAAGTAATATTTAGTGCTGCTGTGTAAATACGTTGCGTCGTCTTAAACCTTTTTACAAGAGCCTTCTTTTACTTACTGGCTTATGTTTAGATCGTGTGTGTGTGCGCGCGCGCATTCGGTTGTTTCCATTTAAGTCCAAATATAATGGGTGATTAAGGTATCACACGCAAAAATACAAAAAGAAAGTATGCTAAGAATCTATTACAATGCTTCCTAAAATTATACATTGCCTGAACACATGTCACATGACTGTTCTCATAATGTATTTTAAGATCATTTAAAGATTCCGAAGACCTGCTTGTTAAAAACGTATGTACCAGGATGTTCTTAGAATCCAGCTGGCATAGATAACACAGATATAGCAAACTTGCTCTCTCTCTCTCGTTATCTCTCTTTCACTCACACATATATACACACACTAGATATAACACATTTTTCTCTTTATCACTAGCTGCGGATTCAAGAGAGGGTAAAGAAAGGATTATTAAGAAGAGAAAGATGACTAGCAAACAAGAAACTTGTTTTGATGTTCCAGAAAACCCTAAAAAAATCATAAGTAATTAAAAATGAGAAAAGTTTACCTTTGACTCTGTCTTCTGCTTCAACATCAGGAGATCGTCTTGTATCCGTCTCACATCTTCTTGACAGCACTCTACACTTGACAAGGGCTTCACCCACACCTCTCTTTGCAAGTCAGCTCTAAGGTCAAGGCTATTGACCCTGTCTGTCAGAGCCTGTGTCATGTGTATCAGTGCAGGACGTGGGGACACCGCAACTGCTCGCGTCACAATGTGTTTGTGTGACGTCACCTTCCCGAGACGGATGCTAAGGTCAGTCTTGACGTCACGTAATGAATTCCTGATTTGGAGATGTGACGTGCGGGTCTTTTCCTTTAAATTCTTACTAAAATCTTTCACCAGCTTCAGAAGACGGTCACATGTCTTGTCCACCTGCGCCATGTCTTCTTGTTCGCTGACATCAACTTCCTGTAGACGTGACGTCACCTGACCTATAGCCTGCTCTAGCTTCTTCTCCGCTTCTACCAGAATCTTCGCTAGGTCGGTAAGGGAAATTTGAGCTGACTTTATTTCATGTTCAAGATAGTTTGTTTCTCTGCATACTTTGTGTTTGTTAGCCTTACAAGCTGAGCAGACAGCGAGGCGGTGCTCACAACAAAACAACTCCGCCTGTTTGTCGCCGTGGTCAGCACACAGTGCAGGGCGGCTGGCAGCCAGACGTTCAGGTGTCACAGTGCTGAGTCTATCCACATCGTGACTGCGGGTGGCAGACAGCTTTCTGTGAGCCTTTGTACAGGCTGAACACATCATGTCAAGACACTGCAGACAGATGAAGTCCGCCCTGACGTCCTCACACACACAACAAAGGTGATCTTTACTCAGCACACGAGCGCTCTCCACCAGCGCTTCCATCACAAAGTCTGTCGGCAGGGCGTCAACAGTGGCGGACGAACTTCCATCTGACTGCTCTACTATAGGACATCTACACAACGGACACCCGGCATCACGTTTGGAATCCATCCAGGTAATGAGACATTCTCGACACAGGAGATGACCACAGGGTAGAATCTTTGGTGTGGTGAAGTCATTCGTGCACACGGCACACTCTCTTTCGTGTGGCTGAGCCATCTTGAATAATCTGAAGACACAAAACCTTTAAACGTAATGCACAGTTTATAGTGCAAGGATAATAATTATCCCGGTAGAATTAAATTTTATGTAAAGACATCTGTTTACAAGGCTGGCTGCCCTCCGCAAAGGACGGTCCCAAGCCCGGCTGTAAAAGTAGAAGGGTTGGGCGTGGGGCCAGCACCCCTACCCCGTAAAACAAATCCTTAAGACTGTCGTCGATGGCCTATGTCTCAGGAGGGGAGAAGGGCCTTAAAAAAAACTGCACTTTGTCTTTCGTATTGCTGAGTCTTTGAGTCTATGTTACTGATGTTACGAAACAGAAACGTGACATTTTTTTTTTCTTACTCGACGGTATAAACTCTGTACATGTACTTAAAAAGGCAAGTTTCGTAGATGAAGATTAACGAGGTGTGAAATGGAAGAAAGGAAGAATGAAAACAGAGGTCAGTAGACATTGTTGAGTGTTGCTGAAGTTTTTTTCTGTTGCTGGTTGTTTTTCTCTTAGTTATGCACCTTGCAGGTTAAATGTTCTGAAAGCAGAAGAAGAAGAAGATGAAAATCAAAATCAAAATCAAAACAGACTTTATTGTCTGCCCAGGAGGACAGAAATTTGTCTTTGCTCACATACCCATACAGACATTTAACACACAGTTAGGATTAAAAGTGAAGAGTAAAATAGTGTTGATTGCACCAGTCCATCAAAGCAGTGTATGTTTATCCTAACAACAAACCTTGGGCGACCAAGGGCCTAAAAGCACTGCTTAACAAAAAGAAACATTTGTTCATCACGGGCAGAAGCCCACGACAGAAGATTAGTACATAGAGAGGACCATGATGCTATCCGTTGGGTGGGCAGAGGCTCTACGAGCATACTAGTTAGTCCGCTTTCAGTAGTTTGCCGGTGGACCAATGAGTGTCGACGAGATTGAAACAGAGGTCGAGTTAGCTCTCGCCATAAACCCGATG
>SRHC01003698.1:0-13115 GCA_004794325.1 Pomacea maculata | reverse complement strand
AAATCTGAAAGTATGTAGAGTTCGTGGTATGATCACATACAACTGGTGCAAGATGACAGTAGCAAACTTAGTGATAAACATGTTAGCGTCCTCGCAAGAAATTTCTCCAACTCTAGAAGCACGCCAGGGACTTGGGGTGGAGACTGGCAGGACAGCTTCACAATTGTGACGTTAAGGCCAGAACAACAGGCCCGATGCAAGTTAGATAATTAGAGGTGGGCAGTGGTCAGCGAAAGGGAACAATGAAGGGACGGCTTTTGTCCGTTTTTACGAATTGACAGTGAAACGATTTTTTTTTTTGTTGTTGATTGTATATGTATGTGATAAATTTTAATGATTTTTTTGTCAACATTTGTGACAAATTCTTTGCAGTAAATAAATACATGTATTAAAACCATGTGTGTCCTTTGCTTCTATATAATAAACTTCATCTGGTTGTTTCATCATGGAGGGGATGTGGAGGAGATGGATAAAGAAAAAGACAGAAAACAGGCATTTCTTCAGACTTCTTAGATCTATCACTGACGTTTTACCTGAGATTGTATTGGATCTCCACATGGAGCTACATAATGTATGTTATGAGTTTCTAAAGAAATTCGATGCTTCTCATCCGAGAGAGCCAACCCCTTCCCAGGACACAGTTACAGCTGGTTCCCAGTAGAGCCAGCAGAAAATGTCAACCATCATAAAGCCAGTAACTAAGGCTCTAACGTCATAGAGGAACCAAGTTTGTAAATAGTTGAAACATGCAGAAAATGAAAACAGCATGCCTGAGATGAAATCTAAAACCACGACACCCATATATCTTTATTCATGATTGTAACGGACAAGTGCGCAATAGAGGGGGGAAGGGGGGAAGGTTGACAACCGTGGTTGACCTGTTTTTGGTGGGAAGTGTGGGCCACGGTGGGTATTCAAGCCCGACCGTAAGCGGCCAGTGGGCGGCTGATCATAACTTGGTGGATTTGTGGTTTTTCTTCACCGACTCGCTGCTGCTGCGATCTCTGTGGACGTAATGCTGTGGATGTACATCACTGCTCGTGTTTTCTGGAGTCCACGTCCTCGCCGTGAGAGCTCTGTGGGTTTGAGCGACACGCCGTGCACCGGCGTAGGCGAGCGACCGACGGACCAGGACCAGAAAACTTTGTGTGAGCAAGGGGGGAGGCTACTCTACCTTTCTTTAGGCTTGCGCACTAACTACCATCCGTCATCCGGAAGGGAAAGTATCAGAGCAGCCCGAGTTTAAACCGCCGGTGGAGGGGAGGCTTTCTCTCACCTTCCAACTCACCTACTCTCATCCGGCCAACCACTTGGAAGACAAACGCATGAGCAGGACTGAGACTTTCTGCCAGCGACCTTTCGGTATTGTAAAACACTCTATTTATGATAAATCGAATTAAAGGCAGGAAAGTTGGTATTTATCCTATAAACAGAGGAGTTGGGGGGATTGCAGTGACTATGATATAATAACGTATGGGTTTCGTCAAGGACTTACATTTAGTATTATAATATTGTGGATAATAACGTTGGAATTTCGTCAAGGACTTACAGCACCGGAGACTGCTGAATACCTTACAGATGACATTATTTGTGTGAACCAGCTTTATCGTTGTCTTTATTGTTGAATTGGATTCTTGACATTACTTTATTTGTGTGAACCAGCTTTATTGTTGTCTCTATTAGTGTGTTGGATTATTGATGTACTATACTGGAAATATATCGTGTATAGGAGTGGTACACTGATTATTGATACATTGTTTTAGTTATTTGCTTGTACCCAATAATTATTGGACAAATGACAAAAGGGAGAATACACAAGTAACTTTGTAACAAGTTGTTCCCCCTTACTTGGCCGGTTCCCTAGGACGTCCCGTTCAAATTGTTTCCCCTTGCGTCTAATGCGTCCAGATAACCAATGTTTGTACCCAATAATTATTGGTGCCTTCAAGGAGGGACGCCCACCTTATATCTTTTGTGGAAAGAATGCGCATGTCTGCGGGTGGACCGTGACATATTGGTGACCCCGATCTGATCGCTTTAGGGTGAGGCTGTTCGAGGATAGAGCTCTCCATCGCCTTTCAAACAAAGGCTAGGTCAAGGCTGATAGAAGGTTTGTTTAAGAGATAAGTATCAAAAGACCTTTTGAAAGAAGAGTGTGTTTTTTGCGAATACGGGGGGGGGGGGGGGGGTAACTACTGTAGTACAGATGTGCAGACCAAATGGTTTTTTAATTAAGGTGGCTACAAAAATCTGTGCTATTCCATAAAACATAAAAAAAAATTTTTTACCTCAGGTGCCTGGCCTTAATTGAAGATATGGATAATAATGAAGTCACAGTTTTTAATTTCAGTTTGTTGTAAGTCTCTTTTTTCCATCAGAAAATAGGTGATGAACTGGTTGCAGGGGTGGCGGCGAGGTATACAGTTGTTTGGTATACAGAGGTTGACTCTATCTGTTGCTGCTTTTTTCAATGATGTTATCTGAAGCCTTGATTGTTCTTCTGTACAGCTTCTGAAGAAAATAAAATATGGGAAAATTGGGATTTGTAAATTAAAGAAGGTTAATATGTTTACAGATTCAAACAGATTAAAAGAAGTGTCAAACCATACATCTTGTTTAGGATACCCCCACCAAATCCCGTCAAATCCCAAAGGCTAGGTCAAGGCTGATAGAAGGTTCTGACGCTATGATTTGAGCTCTTTTCTAGACAAGACAAAGGATCGGAAATGTCCTTACATGGACGCATGTATTAACATACTTTGCAGATACCTAATCAGAATTCATGCCAACCATGACGGGGTTATAGGCTACATGAACGAAAGCTCTTCGGAAGTTTTCCAGCGTTCCCAGGGATCAGGGATGGTGCCAGGTAAGGACCTGATAAGGAGGACCTTTCATGCATTTTTAAGAACCTAAATGATCAATGCGTTAGTTTTTTCATGTACGGTAGGAAAGAGGTATTATTTATGAATCTTTGGTCTTGTCTATTTTCTGAGATACACGTATTACTATGCAAGTAATAAATAATCAAAGAGTTAATTTTGATGCCTATCTGGCGTATTTAGATAACTTAAAAAAATCTGTTTAAGGTGCTGATAACATGCACCGTTAATGTTAATGTTCCAAAATTTCTAGAAATCTAAGTAATAATAATTGCAAGACCTGAAAGCCATTCTTTGGTGTAATACAAAAGTTAGTTCATGTCTCTCTCTCTCACACTCAAAAGAGGAGAGAGAGAGAGAGAAATAGAGCTATGCACAATACTAGAAGATCAAGGCTCTGGTTCAAGAAAGAGATAAGTATCAAAAGACCTTGTGAAAGAAGAGTGTGTTTTTTGCGAATACGGTGGGGGGGAGGGGCAACTAGTGTAGTACAGATGTGCAGACAAATGGTTTTTTAATTAAGGTGACTACAAAAATCTGTGCTATTCCATAAAACATAAAAAAATTTTTTTACCTCAGGTGCCTGGCCTTAATTGAAGATGAGGATAATAACGATGTCTCTTTTTTCCATCAGAAAATAGGTGATGAACTGGTTGCAGGGGTGGCGGCGAGGTATACAGTTGTTTGGTATACAGAGGTTGACTCTTTCTGTTGCTGCTTTTTTCGATGATGTTATCTGAAGCCTTGATGCACCCGCTGTTCTTCTGTACAGCTTCTGAAGAAAATAAAATATGGGAAAATTGGGATTTGTAAATTAAAGAAGATTAATAGGTTTACAGATTCAAAGAGATTAAAAGAAGTCTCATACCATACATCTTGTTTAGGATACCCCCACCAAATCCCGTCGACATTTACCGCGTGCTACCACACTAAATTGCTTATTAATTATCGACTTTTAGTTAGTTCGAGCCCCCAAGCAAGCATAACCCCAATGAAAGAAAACTCAAGACAACTTAGTGCATCAAAAGAATGTTATTAATTATTACCCAATGACAAAGGGAAGAATACACAAGTAACTTTGTAATAAGTTGTTTCCCCTTACTTGGCCGGTTCCCTAGGTCTTGCTGATAGCATGCACCATTAATGTTAATGTTCCAAGTTTTCTAGAAATCTAAGTAATAATAATTGCAAGACCTGAAAGCCATTCTTTGGTGTAATACAAAAGTCCGTTCATGTGCTACCACACTAAATTTCCTATTAATGATCAACTTTTAGTTAGCTCGAGCCCTCAAGCACGCATAACCCCAATGGAAGAAAACTCAAGACAACTTAGTGCATTAAAAGAACGTTATTAATTATTACCAAATGACAAAAGGGAGAATACACAAGTGTCACGACGCCGCTAGAGTCTATAATTTTTCACTCTCAAACACACCAGCGGGTCGGACAATTGCGCGTTCTTTCTCTCAGAAAAAAAAAATGATTGTCTGTACGAGTCTGCCCGTGTTTACTAAACAAAAACTCAGAAGAACAAATCCTAACTATAAAGAAAAATACATTCACTAACAACGGCTTTTCCTCTGACTAACACAGTCAATCTTTTACTCACTCGCGAGGCACATTGTCTTGGCAAAGGCTCTCTACTAACTCACTCCGTCTTCTCCTTTCTCTCCACTCTCCGTTTTTTCTTCTTCTCTCCCTTTTCAAGTGCACTGTCTCGGCAGTCACTTCTCACTTCCACAACTCAAAACACAATCCCTCTCCCCACAATTAAGCATTCCTTTTCTTCTCCTTCGCCGTTTCTCAACAACTCGCTTTTTTTTTCGTCACCACACATTGACGTCATCTCCCCTTACGTCATTTAGGAAAAGTCCTAGCACTCTGGCTAGATCTCTGACAAGACAAGTAACTTTGTAATAAGTTGTTCCCCCTTACTTGGCCGGTTCCCTAGGTCGTCACGTTCCCAATTGTTTCTCCTTACGTCTAATGTGTCCAGATAACTAATGAGTCACTGTTCAATTAACCTTAAATCTAATCACACATACAATACACTACTTCGCGCAAAACACGCTCACCACTTATCTCGTTATCGCTTTGAGCTCACCTGTCAACTTTACTCCAGAAAACTTGCGTGCGAAAGGCCCAGACGCTAATGTCACTACCCAGAAGTTTCTACCCCAAACCGCTTGCATCTAGATCTTTCTGTCCAAAATCCCCTTCCATTGGCCAGTCATGCCACCTGACATACCACAACCAATCACAACCAAAGACCCAGACGCTGACGTCACTCCCCAGAAGTTTCTACCCCAAAACGCTGAGCTTGCATCTAGATCTTTCTGTCCAAAATCCCCTTCCATTGGCCAGTCATGCCACCTGACATACCACAACCAATCACATCCAAAGACCCAGACGCTGACGTCACTCCCCAGAAGTTTCTACCCCAAAACGCTGAGCTTGCATCTAGATCTTTCTGTCCGAAACCCCGTTTCATTGGCCAGTCATGCCACCTGATATACCACAACCAATCACGCCTTACAGCCACCACGAGCCTAAGCTCCCATCCAAAGGTTATGTACTTCCGGAAGAGCAGCGCGAAAATGAAATTTAACGAGACGTTTGATATCAACAATATAATTACCGAAGTGCATTGCTTGTGTGCACTATTAATTAACCAATCTTGAACACAAAAGTATTTTAGAACACAAAAGTATTTGCTTCGCTAGTCTGAAATCTTTTGTATGAAATAATAAATAATAGGAATCGCATTTAAACTTCTAGATCTAGAATCATGACGTGTTCGCTTATATGCTTCAGCTCGGTCTCTCGCTTTTATATAAAATCCGGTATTTTGTGGTGCTTTCAGGATGATGATTGAGGGGTGTGTGAGCTTCAATATCATATAACTGGTAATAGTGAAACATAAAATATAAAATTGTATGAGCTGATCATATACTACAACACAACAATAACAAATCAAAGAGAAAATGGAACATCAATTTAGCTATTTTCTATTCTTGAATTTAAATCTATAATACTGGTTTACAGCATACGACACATTGCAAATCATCTGTGTTGGCGTAATGTTGTGTGAACTGAAAGCACTGATGTTGATCTAGGCCTTTTCATATGCAGCGAGTTTTTTAAATCAATAAGAAGAATATTTAATCAACTTAATCAATTTAATTTAATCAATCATATTTAATCACTTCTGAAGTGATCTACTGAAAATTTAATGAATGACGCGATTATTAATAACTAAATTTTTGCTTTAATGGGGATATCTTCCGCTATGTGAAAATTGTCTAAGCCTTATAGTCACGATCTAAAACATGTACAGGACAAAGAAGAGTAAGAGGTAAACAATAAGATGCATTCTAATGCATTCTTCTTCAAAGTGCCTTGAACAAATCTTGGCTGTCAATGGATTGAAACTTTTGTCTGAACGGTTTATAGCATGAATGAGAGCCGTTCGCCACTTGTCTTGATCTGTCCATATTCCTGCCCGCGGAAGCGAAAAAAAGCTTAAACCGAAAGATTTGATACTCGCACAGTGGCATTCTACCAGCAGCAGCATGAACTACCGCGTGCGCGTTTCTTTATTGTTGTTTCTCTTGCAGACTTTGCTGACATAGTCATTGAAGTCATTCGCTAAACCGTGGTAAGCTTAACTGGAAGTTTTTAGCACCCGAGCGTCGTTCTAGCAGTTAAGGAAAAAAAATCGTCTGCCATCCGTCCACCTATCTACGTCCATGGTAAAACAGATGTGCAAACCCACACTACAGCCCTACCCCCACGCTTTCACGACAACATCTGTCAAAAATATTCCACGTCATAGGCAACACTATCTGCGACATCAGATTGTGAAAGGGAATTCACAACAAAATGGAATAGGCAAACCAAAAACAAAAGAAAATAAAGCCATAATATAAAATTGTCTGCATTACCTTCGTTAGACACTCCCTGGATACCGCCTTCTACTGCTGCAGTTTGAGGTCTGTCTTCTTTTGTACTCTTTGCAGAGCATCAATATGTTGGCCATTGGGGTGCTCACGTGATGATGCCAATATTCTGGTGGTTAGTGAATACCTGTGGGCATAAAAGGTTGTTTATCACTTTTCCAAACCTATGAATTCCTTGATCTCTATTATTCTATAATTCAAACAAGAAACATCTGTTGTTTCAAGATTTGGATTTCAAGATAGCTGTTAAGAACTGCTTGTCTGACCAAATACTCATCTGGAAAGGCAATTTCTTTTCCAAGTTATACAATACATACAGCCTTACCTAGGTATGTTAGTGTCGATCAGTGAAGAAAAAAAAACGAAATTGGTAAACAGCAAATAAGTAACGGTCGGAACACTCTCTCTGGCGTTACTCTCCTCCAACTGTAGAAGCGCGTCTGGGACGTTTAAGTCAGTCGTCACGATCGTGCTACGTCATTGCCAAGCTGACGCATGTCAATTCGTCCGCTAGGCTCGAAAACGACCGCGTCACAGCTGTGTCCGCACACACCAAAGAGACCTAAGGGTGAGTGGGTGGAATGGCGGTTAGATGGGAGGTAGGATGGATGGGCCGGGTAGAACAGGAGAGTTCACTAATTAGCATGCACGATCGCGCTTGAAAGCTTTTAATCGGTTACAAGTGGATGAACACATGAGAGGGGAAACCTGTATGCTGAAAGAGAAATGGTGCCTCTTCTTACCATGCATGACAAAAGTGCGCATGCGTGTGACTGAACGAGAGGCGCAGAGAGGCAGAGAAAGAGAGGTGTCGTGTCTACAATACCTGGGGTCGTATGTTGGCTCTACTGTGAAGTTTGTGTGCAGAATGATGTGTTGTGAAGTTTGTGCACAATGCTGCCAACTCAATAAATAATAGACAATATATTAAAATTTACATAGTGACATTAATTTTACACTCAGTCATAATCACACATTTTAAAACAAAAGCAAAATGAAATGTGAATAATTTACAGTCTACAAGAAGTGATAAAAGTGTGAAAGGGAAAGACAAGGAAATGGTGCAGTATGTGAATTTGCATAATTTCAAAATATTGCTTGAATTTCGCAGTGACTGAGGAAATAACTCAAAGTGTGGGACCCCTGACAACAGAATCTGCACCCTGCTTAGACAACAGTTTGGTCAAGACTTGCAACAAAGAAAATGGTAATTTTTATTTTAAGTAAAATGTTGAATGTTTTGTTATTCTTGTCAACTTATATGATTTTCAGGAAAATTGATAGTTACATTCAATTTTCTTTGGCACACATTTGTAGTCTATAATTGCATCCACACACAAATATATATATATAACTACACATCTAAATGATATTTACAGTTAATTCTTGCAAGACTGATAATTTTCTGCCATGTTACACTAAATCAGTTTGTGGATAACATCACTTTTCCTTAGAATATTATTGATGCATATGCAGAAATCTAATTGCCACTCTTGCGACCATCATTTAGTACATAATTTTTTTTGCTCTGCCCCAGAGTTTTCAAGTCCCTCCACATCATTGGCAGACTTCTACCCGTCAACACCACTGTCCATGGACAACCAGGAAACCTTTAGAATGAAAAAAAGAAAAAGAGTCAGCAAAGGAGATGAAGAGCAACAACTCATGAAAAAATATTTGAAAAAACAAAAACCAGAGTCATGCCAACAAAAAATAGGACTAAAAATGAAAAAACTCAAACTGGAAGTCTGGCTGCTGGAAGCTGAAAAAAGAAAGATAGAGAAAGAGATGAGTACTGCCAGTGTATGCATTTTTTAGATATTAGAGTGGATGTGTATGCAGTTAAATTTTTTTTTTGGAATTATGTCCTTGATCTTAGAATGTGCATCTCTAAATCTATTGTTTACGTGGTGTATATTTGTTTTTTTTTTTTTTTTTATCTCGTCTAGAAATAAAAGATGTCATAAGCAACAAAGTTCTTAATGGTTTTTCTTGTTTGTGCCTTGATAGTATGTGCTATATTCTGTGTCACACAGACTTTGTTTTTTTTACTGGTGTGCAAGAAATGCAATCAGCCTATTGCGGGCAACTTTCCTAGCAGCAACTCTTGCTCTCTTCTGTTCTTGCATATTGTATCTCCTCTCTACAAGGTTTTCATCTGCACAATGGTTTTCATCTGCACCATTATCATCAGTATCATCTTCTTCATCATCTGGGTCTGGCAGAGCTAGAAACCTGAACAAAATGTCAAAAGCAAATTGTAAGTTAATAGAACATCTCATCCATCCCCCTTATAAAAATGAGGTAAAAATGATATTCAGATTTTGTCAGCTATACCACAATATTCAAGAAAACAATGTTCACAAACCTGGCACGATTGTGCAAAATGAAGCACACTATGATTATTTCGCTTGCTCTCTCTGGAGACACCTGTAAGCGAGTATGTAGGCAGTGCCACCTCCTCTTAGCAACAATGCTTCTTTCCACTGTGCAGCGTGCCTGTCTGTGGAGTTCATTATAAATTCTCTCTTCTGGAGTGTCTGGGTTTAAAACAGGGGTCATTAGCCAGTCCCTTAGCATATATACCCACTGTCTCCAAGAAGATGTCCTCTTAGAGGTGGCTGATTACTTTCCATGGCATCATAGAGTGATGACTCTCTACAAAAAAATATTTTCATCTCTATCAAAAAATAACATTGGCTTTTTGGATTACATGGGCTATTTAAACATGACATTACATGGGATTTAAGTAATTGTGGTTGTACATAAAGCTGCTGCAAGCAGTGGCATTTGCAGCTGTCTCCTAAATATGCACACATGAATGATGATACCATCTTGTATGAGTTTAGAGATGAGTGAGAAATTCTTTGACATTATAAGAGTTAAACACATGACTGCATGTTGTTGCTGCAGTCCGAGGAAAATACAACAAATGTTTACCTTAGGATGCGGGCATCATGAACACTATGATGATGATGATGATGTAGTTTTATAGCGCGCTAGTATCCGCATCACAAAGATGCGCTCAATGCGCGGTGATCCCAGCAGAAGAAGAAGTTCAACTGAAGCAAATCAACAATTTATGATACGTGGAAATATGTAATGTGACTACTTTTTTCCCCTTACATTGGTTAGTCACTAAAATACACGTGTTCTTTCTTTCAACATATCTCAAAGATTTCTACACTACCAGGCCACTTGGCAACAATGTTGAAAAAGATTAAGTCAGCATCACAAATAACTTATGCACATGTAGCACTCTAGAAGTGTACTGAGTATGTAATTGTTTGTTGTAAGGTCGGCGTCGAGCGACGCTGCCCGCTTTCCCACGCTGGCTGCGTCCATGGTACTCAACCTTGAACTGTCCACCCGCGACCACTGGCCCTTTCCCAGAGAGGAACAGTGTGAGAAGGATTCCGAAGGCAGCCGCAAAGACGGTTGGACCTAGCTGTACATGTTTGAATACAGACAAGGGAATCGGTGCTTTCAGTTGCTTGCCGAGTAAAGGAGCTAATTAATGTGGAGGAACAGATAAGGAGGACCCACTGAAACGGTTCTCTAACGACAGGAGGGCCTGGGAGTCTGGATCGAACTGTCTACCTGTATGTGTGTTTTCATGGAAATATATGCAGTGGCGTGTTAGTGTAATTGCTAGTGTGTCAGCACACCTGCCTGGCAGTGATAGGGTAGAGAAGGAGCATTCCTGGCGCTGATGATCGTGAGATATATCCTACATCGAGATGGCAGATGACGGCACTGGGAAAGTGTGAGATATATGAGGATTATCTGAGAACGATTATCCAAGGAACAGTAGTAATGTATTTGACAGTGAACGTCTCCAAACAGTGAGTGGAACTATATTTTGTTGAACAGTTGGCACATTAATGCGATTTTTATGGTTTATAATCTCGTTATGCATGTGTTTAATGTTGAGTGTATAACCTTCGTTGCCTCCTACAATAAAGACGGCTCCCACCTTTAGTGGAGTAACCCCACGTCAAATCTTTGAGATATGTTGAAAGAAAGAACACGTGTATTTTAGTGACTAACCAATGTAAGGGGAAAAAAGTAGTCACATTACATATTTCCACGTATCATAAATTGTTGATTTGCTTCAGTTGAACTTCTACTTCTGAAAACCCAGCAAACACGCAAGATTCGGCCAAGCTTGGGAAAATCTTGTAACATTGGTTAGCCCAGTACCAAGCATTCACCAAGCAAGCGCCAAGGCTCACGGTGCGCGCTAAACGCGATCGCTCATTCAGCTGCGAATGGGGAACTTGAAAAGCTTGGCGGAATCGTAATCGGCCAAGAACCCCGGTCGCCAAGCTTGACCCAAGCTTGCTGACATCGACTGATCTATGACTATCAAGTCACGTTTTACAAAATGCTTATTTGTAATTATATTTGGTAGATTGTTAAATAACATATAAATATATTTTATACTTTATGGTTATCACAGTCTCAAAAAATATAAAGTATAGAGATATATTATCAAGAACGTTCGCTCGCGCAACCCTGCGCTGACATAAATGATGTATGACTATCAAGACTCGTTTTACAAGCGCTTATTTGTAATTATTGTGTAGATTGTTAAATAACATATAAATATATTTTATACTTAATAGTTATCACAATTTTAAAAAATATAAAGTATATACACGTGTAAATATATTATGAAGAATGATCACTCGCGCAACCCTTATTCGCATGTGTTCCGGTCACCGCCATATTTAAATATAAAATACACTGTACAGCGAAATTGGAGTTACACTCTATCGTCTGATCTTCATTGTTCTCCGAAAGTTATGAAGGTACAAGTACACAGTATTTTGATTAAAGAAATAAGATTAAGAAAAGACATTTAATTTGTTAAAGTTTTTTTTTATATAGTCTTTTCCTATTTATTTGCTAGGTTTTGATTATCAAAGATTTAAAAGATGTGCCACATTATCAAGCTATTCGAAGATGGAAAGAAGTCTGCAGCCATCATGCCCGATGAATGGCTAATCCCAGAGAGCACCAATAGATATTTCTGGCCTAGCTCTAAAGCAGACTCCACCTGGGTCAAAAACACAAAAAAGCCAGGCCCGAACTGGAATATTTTCACCTACCAGCAGATAATTAAAAGCACATGTAAGTTATTTTCTCTGTGTGTGCTCATTTGATTACTCCTTTGTTAAAAAAATTAAAAATTTCTACTAATGCACTAATGATAAATTGAATATAGTATACCATAGAATTTTTGAAAGAAATTTAGTATTTGATACTTTAGAAATCAAATAAACACAAGTCTGCATAAGACTTTTCTAGTAATTTGATACCAAAATTGCTTTTTTAAGGAGCCCTGGCTGTGAAAGCAGTACATTACCACTTTGTATTCCCCCCACCAGCACCACCAAGACCTGTGAGATCAGTTTCGCGCAAACTCTGTTTTCTATTAGATGTGTTTAGTCTGTAGATTCTCCAGCACAGCCAGGACCATTTACTATTAACAGTAAGGTTACACTTGAGTTTGAAATTAATATGTTCAGAGAATTAGAAGTACCTTTTTGTTTACTTCTGAGTTGGAAATTAATATGTTCAGAGAATTAGAAGTACCTTTTTGTTTACTTTATGTATGCACAAGTAAAAGATTTAATCGCATTGTGTGTACACTTAAATACACTTGCATTGATATTTGTTTATTTTTAGGGGCCTCAGTCACATATTCTGATTTGACACCAGTAGCATCTTCAGCAGCTGCTACTGACTGTAAGGTTTCATATGAACTTCCAGTGATTATATTTAGAGAATTAGATGTGCATTTTTTGTTGTGGGTGTGCATTAAGAGACCTACATTTATCAGCACTAAGAGACTTTGTTTTGCTTTTAGTCGCCACCATCAGACGGTCTATTCCTGCATCACCATCATCAGCACCAGCAACATCTGCTAGTGACTGTAAGATTCTACTTAAACTTCTAATTATTACATTCAGAGAATTAGAAATGCTTATTTGTTTTATTTTTGCATGTGAGATATATATATGTAATCACCTTGTACTTACAGTTATTTTAAATATCAGCATTAAGATAATCTTAATTTTTTTTTTTTTTAGTACAAATGCTTCCAAGTTATTTTGAGAAAACTTTCAAAAAGATACAAGAATTCCAGAACGGTATAGAGATCCTGCAGCAGAAGGTGGACCAGCAAAGCAATGTGGCTGCCAGCCATAGAACTCCAGATACCTTCCTCTCTCCACTGCAGGAAGTTGATCAGCTTAAACAATGCTTT
>SRHC01003697.1:0-13123 GCA_004794325.1 Pomacea maculata | reverse complement strand
CAATGACGAATAAATATTCCAGCTGATATGTTTTACTTTCCTGTATCAGCCACTGATTGGTGTTTGTGTTGTACATATCGCCGACAACATACTGTGAGGCTGTTGACACATCGTCCTGCTGCATTACTGTAATCCTTTCTCGCTGTGGTAGAAGTGTAGTTTAACACTGTGACAGGTACTTGGCATTAATGCTTGAAGCAGATACAAACATTTTATCTTAAATGGTCTTACATATTCCAAAGGGTGATAAAAATCACGTATAACTGCTTTTGATAATCAGAGAGTATCTGTCTCCTTCAAAGCATTGCAGCTTCACTCCCTGTTGCTATAGTGAAATGTCTCATTCGATTCTTTCTAATACAGACTAGGCTCTAAAATTACCATCAGTCTGTTTCTCTTTTACTGTGTGTGAATAAATACTCTTGTAGAAATACTAATTATTCAAAGCAGGAATAAAATATATTTCTTTTTGGGGCGCGCCTGTGTGCGTACGTGCTTAGTTTCTGATATTAAAATCTACAGCGAAAATCGTATATCCACTCCAGTGTGTGAGAACGTGAGCAGCACGTGCGCTTAGAAGCTGATGAAAGTCGCTCAACATCGGTTTTCTTTAGCTGTAACCATAAAGAATTAAAGGGACGGTATTCTGTCGCGCTTCAAAACGTAGTTTTAACGGGCAATAATCGTCGTGAAAAGACAGAAAACGATCGAAAAATACTTAAAGGGAAAGTTGTAACCAGGGTATAACGAGGCGAAAACTAAACACACCTGGCATTAAATTATGTGCTTATTCTCCAGGAGTTTTATTTTTCTTTCAGACAAAAAAGAATCTTTAGGAACAATTAGTTTAGTAAGACAGTGAAATAATAGGCTAGGAAGAAGAAATCATTCAACTGTCAAGACCATTTTTTAAAAATTCGATTTATTGTTCGTGATATTTTCTGCACTATTCTATCTCTTCTAATATAGCACACTGAACACTAAATATCAGTCATGCCATAAGACACAGAGGCTCAGCGGCTGACAGGTGTTAACATGTCTTGAGCGGTGGTTAGAGGGTCCTGCATGAAACGGTCTACTTTTCTCAGTCAGTTGTTACTCGGTCCACCTCGGAGCCGACCATACTTCCAGGATTGTCTTAGACAAAGTGCCGTTTTGGGTCACATGGCTAAAAAAGAACAGGTCTTGCAGCTTCGTTTGTTGCAAAAATGGGGTTCTCCTGCCTAACGATAGTAGAAATCATGGATCGAAAGTATTCTGTTTATAATATAGGAGAGCAGGCCATTGGTCTTTAATGTCCATGTCCTTTTCATCGTGAAGAAAAAAGCACACAGCCCAGTCCTGAGCACCACACAGAAGGCACGCGATATGGCAGGGACGTATCAACACAGGGAAGCACACAGCCAAGCAACGCCTCCTGACACCGGCGCTCTTCTCTAACACTCCCGGTCCAATCCCGGGCTTACCATGCAAAAGTCCCAGTCTAATCCAGGGGAGAGGAAAACTTCCACCCATCACTCGCTAATAGGGTTCCCGCCCTCCTGTCCCGTCGGGACCCGCAACAAAAGACCCCAAGCGCTTTGACTTATGGCGTACCCCGATGTGAATCTATTACCTCTCACCAGACCGACCGCCCGGCTACACCCACCCCGAGCGCCCCCCTCTCCTGGCACACACACCTCGCATACCGCTACAGCAAGCAACACACGACATCTGTTAATTTTAGAAAGTTGTATTACGATGTTTTAAATAAGAATAATGTGTGTGTGTGCGCGCGCAAGATCGGTAACTACACATCTGTAGCCGGACTAACCCTCGCTAAAGACCAACACCGCGGCCCCCACCTTACCGCCAAATCAGTCCGTTCCACTTTGGTGTTCCAGGGGAAAGGACAGATCGAAGTTCCCAAGGAGAATTTTTCCACTTGAACATTTCTAGCTTTCTTTTGTCGGGTGCGTTAATTGTCTACTCTTTACCTCGCGTTGTGTTATTAATTTCTTTTCTATCCACAACCACGCACCCGCACTAGGCCAACCTTGGAATCCACAAAAGACTCTGCTTTACTTGCTCGGACTAAAGTGTCTTTTCTTCGGCCTGATCTTCGCGTGTGTTCTCTCTGTGCTGGTCACGTGTCACGACCACCGACGACACAAATCTCACTCGCGCTATAGTTATACATTCACCTCAATCACACGACAAAGACACACGAGACGCTAGCATTCGTTCGCACTAACGCTGACCCTGGTAAAAAGGCTCAAAGGTGGAAGGGGATGCGGGGTGGAGGGATCAAGCACTGTTAGCGGTATCCGCTGCCCTATATAAGCGCTCTCGCTACACATTGTCACAGGTATTCAACCGTGTTATCGTTTATGCACGAGAACGAGCATGCACGTGTACACACATGAAAGCACAAACTCTGGCATACACACATTCGGAGACATTGAGAGACAGACGCTGACACTTCTCGATAACCTTGCTACTTTCGCTTTTCACTCTGAGCGTGTTAAAAGGTGCTAAAAATATCTCTCACTGCCTGTCACGTGAGGTATGGAGAGTCATGTGACCCTCCACATCCTCATCATCTCGAGTCGAGGCCCGATGCGTCTGAGATGCTGTGCTCGCTCATCTTTGTCTTTCGTTTTATAACGTACACAGTGAGAGGATTATCGCCTTAGTAGACTGTCACAGTCACACAGATATTCGCACTTAGGCCACAAGTTTGGTGCCGACTTAGCTTTCAATCTTCTCACACGATAGAGGAATACATGGTCGCCATTTTAAGAAGACTGTCATTTAATCTCTGCCAGACTGCCACTCGCTGTGACCGATAAGCTATCGTTAGAGACGACAGGACGATGTCGACGGGCAGTGCACCTGATGACGAAAGGTCAACTTGCAGCGTGTGCCTGGAGCCTTACAAGGGCCGCAATCCTAAATTGTTGCCGTGTTTTCATACATTTTGCCTCCCCTGCTTGAAAGACCTGGAGGTGCATCATATGGTAAGTCCATTAGTAAAACAGAGAAATTTAAAGACATTTTATAGTCAGAAGTGAAAAATTAACATGATTTTAAAAGAAATGTGGTGACACTGTTTCAATTGTCCAAAGATGAATCATCTTAAATGACATTCGGGCAGTTTCGCGATCACAAAGCATTGCACTGTGAAAATAGTCGCGACATGCATATGCTGACAGTCTTTGCAGTCAAGTTGCCAGCAGAAATAATCTCTTTAAATGAGGATAAACTACAGTGAATATTCCAGCAGTGTCAGAATTAGAAAAATGATAGGTGTTCACAAACATCAATCTGGCAACAGCTAATCGAGTGTTTGCTCTGTCATCTGCAACAGTTGAATCAAAAGTGTTTTGATTGTATGTACAACTAGATAAAAGGCAGTGTGTGTAAAGTAAACCAACACTTCTTTGTCACTTCTTAGTCTAAGCTTAAAAACACAACAAAGGTAATATTTATGATTACAGAGATAGCATCAAAGCGTACTTCTAGTAACAGCCACTGTCAGATTAGAGGCTATAGCTGTCCCACTTAACATTGGTGGCCATACTATTTCAGGCCTGATAGTTACAGTGATGGTCCATCGTGATCTTGAGCTTATTTGGAGTAAAATTTCTTTGAATTAAATATTAAATGGTTGCAATACTTTTGTTTCAAATAATTATCTGTACATAGACCAGTTGACTTTGTCTTTTAAATTAAGAATTAATCTGTTTGCTAACATTTATGTAGACTGTCAGTTTAAATGTAGTCTTTTATATGCAGTGCATTGCATTTATATCCGTCCTGTGAAATGTGTTATACAAATTCAGTTACCTTTGTATTATAGTTACTTGGATTTTACATATGTTTTAAATCTTGTTTTTAAAAAGGCAGTTAAAAAGTAAAGGGAGGAAAAAAGTTAAATAATCACATTAATGAAAACATTGGAAAGAAATGAAACATTCTGATCTTTAAAACTTTTATCTGCTTGGTACATGTTATGAATATTTAATAGCTGGTGCCCACCTAAATGTAGTTTTAGATGCTACCAAAAAACTTATCACTGAGCATAATATTTAGTTGTTTATTTTTTCCATAAAAATGGGAAAGAAGAGAATGGTTGGATAACTAAGGAAACACTGTCAATTGTATGCTCATACAACTACTGATGAAGTGTTTCACATATTATAGAAATTATCTCAAACAAGGGCTTGACAGAACAAGGAAATTCTTAAAGCCAGGTGTTGTCAGTAACAAAACCACACAGGCTGATTAAATGACATGGTCAACACATTTATTATTGTTATCATCATCAAGAATTAGGACCCTGACAAGGTGCTGCTGCATTATTACACTATTCTAGAAATAGTACGTGAGATTTTTCGTGGTTTTTTTACCCTGGTCCCAGCAACATGTCATTTTAGATTACCTTTATTCATCTTTCTGGACCGGTTTCAATTAACATTTTTATGTTTACAAATCTTCATCTGGATATCAGCTACCTACCCCTTTCAGAATTGTGTTTAGTTTCAGTGTTTTTAGCACAGAATGGCATATATATGGGTATTTTTTTATTCTGCCAGGAGGCTTAAAATAAATATTTGATCAGATATACAACTCTTGTAAGTATGTTTCACTCTGCTGATTGTAGAGATAAGTTTCACACGGATCAGCGTTGATTCCATGGAAGTTCCAGTTAAAAAATTCTTTAACTCCTTTACTCATAGGGCTTCATTTAGCCCTTACTAAAAGAACATGGCTCTCAGAACAGTAGTTGGTGAGACCTTATAACTTACTCTTTACAGGGGCTACGGGTCGAAAGCCCCTCTGTGAACTTTTCGACAGCAATAAGCAAGGCACCATTTTAAAACATCTACATGGTGTGATTTTTGTTTTCTTATACTAATTTCAAAATGAAAGATATTTACTATGCAGAATGAAAAGCTTATATCTGGGAAGTCATGAAGTATAACTAAACATACAAAATATTTACAATATATTTATAAACATAAAAAGCCAAACAAATATTTTATTAAATTTTAAATGTTGGTTACTTTTTTCCTGTCTTTTTCAGCTTATGGAGTACCTACAACCAACTTAAACCTGCTGCTTGATCAACTGAATCTTTGCCTATCTTCAAACATAAAATACTAAATTGATTGACTTTGCTTTATTTTCTTCTTCTTCTTCTTCTCCTTCTGCTTTCTAAGGGAAGTCATTTAAAGCAGAACAATTCCTTAAGGTATCACCAGTTTCTTCCCTTATGTATTCATATACATGCACTCAGTGCGATGTTTTGTATAACACCACCACAGTTGACCGAAGAGAGAATTAAGTTCCACGACGAACCTTTTCTGCTATTTTTCTGGGGAGTGGGGTAGAAGGGGATGTATAACCTAGCAATACACCTAACAGAGGTCTGTTTGTGATAGATATCCTCTAAAGAATTAGACCATCCCAGTAAATGTGACGTAATTATGTTATAGTAAAGACTGTAGTAGTCAAGACTTATTTGCTTCAGGGGATGTATAATTAATTATATTAATAAATGCAAACTTTGTAAAGCACATATCACACTCCTAAGGAGCATGATCTTAGGGCTTAAGAACAAGAAATATACATGGACAGCTTACAAGGGACAGGAAAACAAACAAATAACATATGAACTATAAGCGAATAAACAACCATACTAAACGAAGAATAAAATCAAATACAGAAAACACAAAGAGGAGCCAAATTACAAGAACAAGTGTTGAGAGTAACATGATACTGCAAATTGAAGGGTGTGAAAAAGGAGTCGTATTATGAAAAAGATTGTTAGGAGTAATGTTTATGGAAGAGGTGCTCTGTGCATGTTTAATAAGGAGCTAAGTCTAAATAAATTGAAAAGCAGTAGATCAGTGTTATACAGTGCCTTAAATGCGAGTGTTCTAAACGGAAACAAAACTTTATATCGGTAACAAACAACGTAATTAGAGACAAAACACAATGGACGCATAGGATCAGATTTAGGCGATACGGATTTTAGTATCATTAGAAAAAGTGAGCCACTCTATCAAGGCCAGAACAATCTACTCATATCATTATGGTTGTCGCGGATAAAAAAGTTAAGTGGTCATATCTAACTATTGGGGTGTATTATATTATGCCTAATAAGAAAGAGTATGTTATTCGGTTAGTTTTGTAGATTAAATGCTATCAGAATTTATGGGAGTTTTTTTGTTTGGCAAATGTTGAGGCATTTGCAATATAGTTATACTACAGCATTTTTGTCGCGTATCAGCAGGCTTCAGCAGACAGTAAAGGTTGCGAAGAG
Source organism: Pomacea maculata (assembly GCA_004794325.1). Taxonomy (NCBI): domain Eukaryota; kingdom Metazoa; phylum Mollusca; class Gastropoda; order Architaenioglossa; family Ampullariidae; genus Pomacea; species Pomacea maculata. The sequence continues at coordinate 6,813 of SRHC01003697.1, read as the reverse complement.
AAGGGCAGCAAGAAGCCTTTGAGGTTTTCCTGCCCAACATGTAGAGCAGATATCACAGTGCCCTCTGGTGGTGTCACTCAGTTCCAGGTAAGCTTCACATTATTGAGAAAACAAAAGCAAACTGCTTTCTTTAAAAAAAAGGAGACATAACATCATGTATTAAATTTTTGTAATGTGAAATGTCTCAAAGTAAAAACCAGCAACCAATAAAACTTATAGCCATCTAATGAATAATAAAAACCACACTATCAGAAGTAGGGCCATTAAAATTGCTTGGAGAAAGCGCTTAGTAGGAAAGTTATAGAACTGTGAAGAAAATACAAGTGGATCACAAATCACTCTCATTGTTATATTTCAGTCTTGTGGCAGTGTCACAGAAATACTTAAAGAACATAAAAAAAAAATTCAGTAGATCATTACCTGTCTTTCTGATCTGATCTTACCAAATTTTTATGTCATTTGAAGGCTTCTTAGCACATGCTGTGTCAAGTATTCTTTACTTTGATGGAAGTGAATACCTACTTGTAACTGGTTTAACGGACAGTTCACTTAATTCTTTTATCTCACTTTGTGTTTTTTATGTTTTTAAAAAACAGTTTTAATGTCTAGTTTTAACAGTATTAAAATCTTTTACTTGGGCTTTTCCTACAACTTTTTCCTACTATTTTTCTCTATCCATTAACATTGTTTGATGTCTTTTACTTTTACAGACGATATTTGTGCACACCTATTGCTTAACCTTTCGGTAAAATGATATAGTATAATTACGTTTTACTGTAACATAGCCCAATCATTCTAAAATGCATTAACAAAAATTATAGCTATCGCCATATACACGTATTCTCAAGATGCCTATGTTTAGTCCCAGTTTTTGATTTTTACTGAAAGAATTTCTGTCACAAATGTACTTATAGAAACAGAAATTTTAGCAAAATAGCTGAACTTGACTGTGCTATTTATAACGTTAAAAAAATTTCAATCATTGTCTTTTGTTTACTATGGCTAAAACTCTGTAGCATTTAACAAAATAAAATTAGTGAATGTTGCTTTCTGTTTAAGATAGTAAATTCTGACATGTCAAATAATCCCATAATAACAAAAAGAGCAAATTTACATGATTAATCCTAATAATCATTGTTTCTCAAACTCTCATTTAACTTGCGGCCTAAATTTGCATTCAAACTTCTGTGTCTGAGACCTATGTGACTGTTAGGTTAGTAAAACATATTGTCCAGATGGTATTGTTCACGGCCCTTAGTCTTGGTCTGTCCTATGCTGTTCAAGACATTTAAGGGGAAATAAACTACCACAAAACCAAGCGCAAGAAGTCTTGTAAATAGTTACAAGACTTTTCAGATACTATTTCTACAAGGCGTTAAAGAGCAAATCAAACAATTGGTATTTTTCTAAGTATTAAACAGCAAATTTGTTTATAATTTAATGATTCTTGTGTGGCGTATTTTGTTTTAATAACCAAGTTATATTTTAAATATTAACAACGACTACCCATATAGTATTCTCTTTTATACACATGTATATATATATTGAAAATCAGACACTGCGAAAATTGGTTTCATCTCTTTTTCAGAACAATTTTTACTTGAATTGGGAAACCCTGAACTGTGACGTGTGTGGCGAAGGTAAAGAAGCCAAGTACAGCTGCAGTGACTGCGGCCAGAATATATGCGCCAAGTGTCAACGATATCACGATAAACTTACCTCCAACCACCAGGTACAACCTCTCGCCCCTTATTTCCAGCACTCGTCTGAAATAAGCCTCGACCCACACTTGGAGCTAAAACGTGAAGAACAGCTCTCAGTGCTGGAGGCGGCGCTGGCGACGATGAAGGAGGACGAAAACACGTTGCAGCGTGAGAGACAGGCGGTGGCTGACGTCATCAGCAGGCGGGCTGACGCCGTGAGGGCGCTAGTGACGCAGGCGGAGGAGAGAAGCCATAAGGCGCTTGCGGGAGTTGCTGACAGGATGGAAAAACATATAAAAGAAAGCATAGGTACTTTACGCCAAAAGCACGGTAAAATCTTTCGACTTTTACCACAAGGAGATACAGGACAAGTAAATCGGATCTTGAAAAATGTTCTCCTCAGTGATGCCGATTTTCAGTACTATCAGCAGCGATGCAGCAAGGACAGACAAACGAAGAAAGTACTGCACCAGTTCAAGGACTGTGCCATTGACATACACATCTTGGAGGCTTATATAGGCACAGTGTGTGGTGACGATGAGCCTGTCGTGGAAACTGAAACCAGTCTAGTCTGCAATGAGACGAATGCTGCAGATAGTCTAGCGCATGACTTAACGGTGAAACCTCAGCCTTCACAAAAATTAAAACTGACTGATGATGTTGCAGAGATTAGGGACACACTCGAGACACTAGAAACAACTGCTGACAACGAATGTAAACATTCGGATAAGAAATATATCAAAGGTATACAAGATGAAAACGCTAGACTTCAAATGGACGTGGCGGCTTTAAAAGAAAATATCTCTTGTATACAGCAGACTATGATAACTTCTAAAGATATTTCAAGTATCCAAAAGGACATGGCTGGTTTGCAAGAAAAGCTGACGGGTGATATCACTATTCTTCAGAAGAACATTACCGCTATTCAGGAGGGCTATTCTGACCATAGCACAGAAATAAAGAAGATTCAATGTGACATTGAAAACCAGGTTAAAGATCTCAAGAGTTTTAAAGGTAAGATACAATTTTTATACGGAATTATAATAAATATTATCTTTCCTAATATACGAAGAGCGAGAATGGCAAAATACCAGTCTATGAAACGGATTCATAGTGCGACTTGAGCGGCGTCCAGTGGTGAAGTAGCAGGTTTTGATAGCTTCACTTCTGTGATCCAGATGTTAAAAAGATTACTTCACACTTTGAGGTCTTAATAAAGGAAAGGCAGAAAAGGAGAGAAATTATATTCCTTGCTAACGACGGAACTTGTCCCGGCATTAAAACGGTGTCTGATATCTTGACACTAAATTTATTGAGAGATTACAGGACTTCCTTAGTGTTTCTTTTTTTTCCCCAAGATCAAATTATGCTTAAAATATGGCAGGAATTTAAACTGACAGAGAATCCACATTGGACGATACCAAGTTTTCCTTGCCATAGAAGTGCAAAAACAGAAAGAACGATGGTGGTTGATTTATTTCATTTTTCGTCAGTAACAACACTTTTTACATATATCCGTAGTTAGGTTACTCCCCGGCTTGATGTATCTGGCCATAGGTGTCCCTGTAGAGACCATATATTTTCGTTTTGCTTACACGATGAAGCAAATATATTTGGAAAGAAACAACCGTTAATTTAGGCGAAAATCGCTTTTATTGATATTAAAGATAAACCCAGCTGGACCTGTTTAAGTTGTTAACCTCTTCTGACCTTACCAGCGCATTGTCAGAATGAACAACTGTCAAGGCTCTGCCGCATTATTTAGCCAACATGACATGTGACGCAGATTCCATGCTAGTGCTGTATGAGCCTTTGGTGATTGAGATTTATAAGTGGTTGCTAAAGCAACATTAACACAATTTTTTTTCCAGAAAAATCTTGCAGTATGGTGGCATTTCACGCCGAGCTCAAGGACGATATAAAAGTAACCATGGAATGGAAGACCCTCATCTTGCACGATGATGTCTACAACCTGGGGCAGGCCTATGATACGAAGACAGGAGTTTTCACCGCCCCTGTTGCAGGCACCTACTTTTTCATGGCCAGAACAATGAGAAAGAATGGGTTAGGATGTTGTTCAATTGCTATCAGCGTCCAAGGCTGTAACTACACTGTATCATACTCCAACGACGGCGAGCTTCAGGCTGGTGTGGGCTGCACTGTACACGTCGTTCACAGACTGACTCAAGGACAGAAAGTGTGGCTGGAGGCATGTGGCGAGTCTGAATTGGTAGGCTTTGCAACGTGTTTTTCGGGAATGCTAGTTCGACCAGAAGTTGAACTTGCATAGTCATGACACACGTTTGGTCTATATTATGTAACCCACAAGACCGTGTGAGTGAAAGTATACTACTATCTATTTAGTACATGTGTGACCTCTGTTATAGTGTTGACCCACACTATATTTAATGTCTATTTGATCTTTTTATTATGATCACACTCATCATAGTTATCGTTTTCTGCAACATTTATAAAATCATCATTAGTTTTATAAAGTTGATGTTAATAATTTTTGGATCTTATTCATTGAAAAAATTAATGATTTAAGATTTTGTTAAAAATATTTCTTAGTGATTGGAGCTGACACATCTACACTCTTGTTATAAGTTTTTCTCCTTCTATTTATTATGAAATCGTGCGATCTGTTGACTTAAAACTTTACAAGTTTTAATAACCGGACATTTTTTACTTTGAACTTTTCCCTTGCTTTTGTTTAAAATAGAGTAATTTCTTTTATACACTTGTAGGATAATTAAAAATATCTACTTTGAGGATCAAGTTTCTTCAAAAAATAGGCGAATTTTTTTTCATGAAATTCATGGAAAACAGTGTATTTTAAATCAAAACAATGTTTAATTACTTTGATCAATCTTTTTGCCTCCAGCTTATTAATGTTAATGTTTTTGTTAATTTGCGTCCAAATTATATACGAATAGCATAATAATTAAACTTATAGAAGTTGTTTAGTTTAAAATTTGGTGCTCTGATTATGACGAGGGCGTCAAGACTTCATCCACAAGTGTCTACTTTTTCTATCAGCGGTCTAGCGAGTTGGGGTGGGGTCATAAAGGGTCACACTTAAGATTAATGTGGACGAATCACATGGGACTTTGTCAGATAGCTGATACACAAGATAGATAAATCTAAGTAATCGGAAAAAACAAGAGTGACTATTTCTCTGAAAAAGTGTTACATCCAAAAAGATTTTTGCTTTTTTTAATCCGAGGTACGAACTCGATTCTTACTGTCGTGGTGAAAGATTATTTTCTACACTGATAATACACCTCTTCCGTAACCATAAAGAATAAAAACATAACATATATTAGTCATTATGATGTGAAGTGTTGCACATACATTGTGCTTACTGTGCTTACTCTTACTGCCTTTTTCTTACTGAGTCGAAGAGTTTGCTTCAAGTTTTAATTTTAAAAAAGCCAATAAAAAGATAGAAAACTTAAAAAAAATGTTTCATTAATTTATTTTTGAAAAGTTATTGGTTTAGACTGTGCACATAGTTAATAGTCTGACTCAAGGACAGGGGGCTTCAGGATAGATGTTAACTGGCACTATACAGCAATCCTTGTGCACATTTAAAAATAGAAATTTTTATATTTCGTGTACATGCAAATAATCGTGTAACGGTAATTTTTGAAAAATAGAAAGTCACTCTGAGAAACATTACTTTCACGCTTAAAGTGGATCTAAAACCATGTATAATAAACAGACAAGTCGTTTTGCTGTAAACAGCGAAGAATTGTGAACTTCAGTTGCAGGTAACTCATGTACTGGTTCAGGTGACATGTTCTCATATTTCTACGCCATACAAGAATCGGGATTGTGTTTCTCAGGAACCTTTTCTACTTTCGTTTCCCAGTAGCGTATGGCGAGTGCTGCTAAAAATAAACCAGCTGTCGTGACAACATAACATTGAACTTCCGTGATGTCTACCTTCGACTAGTTTCACAGGACTAAACACCAAACAAGGTTCTCAGTTTGTGATTGTGGAGTGGAAAGCATCAATAGCGGCAGTTTATAGAAGTAAACAAGTCGCAGATTGGTAAACAGGTCGTTAAAGGAGAGAGAGAGAGCGTGTCATAGACAGACACATGTGGGAGAAGACAGGTATGATCGTAGCTTTCCACACAAGGAGCTAACCGTCGGTCGCCATTTTGAAAGGATTGTCATCTAGTTGCTGCTTCGTCCTTTTCACTGAGACACCGCCACCAACGACGTCAACAACCACGATGGCTTCGGGAGGTGTACCTGATGATGCCACGAGTGTTTGTAGCGTGTGTCTGGAGCCTTACAAGGGCCGCAATCCCAAATTGCTGCCGTGTTTTCACACACTCTGTCTCCCTTGTTTAAAAGATTTGGAGGCGCATCACATGGTAAGTATTCTAATTATAGACACACCACACGTACTCGTTGACTCGTATCTCCCCATAACGTGAGTAAGATAGAAGAGAATTAAAGCATGTTACACGTGTGTAGCCATTTTGTTTGGTTTATGAATTGCTTTTACCATGAAGGCCTGTGAAAGAAATATAGTGTGAAAGGTTGGGTCAGTGTTTATAACAACATATTTTTGTTGTGAAAAGTGGGATAGTGGGGACATTTACAGCAACAATTTAGCGTTATGTGATGTCTGTAACAGCAGTGGAAAAAACTGCATTTTGAAAGAGTACCTTTTAACATGCATACCCATCTTGTACCTTTTATTGACTGTTTTAATGAACACGATTACAAAATAAAGAGCTAAGTTTAAATAATATGTAAAGCAGTCTATCAGTGTTACACAAGGCCTTAAATGTGGGCATTCTAAAGTAAAACAAAACTTTACATCGGTAACAGGAAACGCAGTCAGATACAAAACACAATGGACGGATAGGGTTGGATTCAGATGATTCGGATTTAAGTATTATTAGAAAAGTGAGCCACTCCATCAAGGCCGAACAATCTACTGGTATCATTATGGTTGTCGCCGAAAAAAAAGCAAAGTGGTCATTAGGGTGTATTAAATTATGTTTACAAATAAAGAAAGTGCGTCGTATTCGGTTAGTTTTGTAGATTAAAGCCTATCGGATTTTATGGTGTTTTTTGGGGTTTTTTT
>SRHC01003694.1:0-13247 GCA_004794325.1 Pomacea maculata | reverse complement strand
GTAAGAATCATGTACATCTTATCAATCCCCCCCCCCCCCTTTCTGTAGTCACCTCCCTGCTACTTGCCTATGCTGTTGCTCGTTGTAAGTCCTCCTGGTCATCGTTCGTCTACGTCTGTATCTTTGCTGTTACCGTGACATGACACGCATCTTATCAGTTGTGTCATCCATCTGTCTCATTTCTATTGACCTCAGATCAAAGTTCATGCTGACCTCCCAGTAGGCGATAACTTGCAAGACCATCCATTTTTGGACATCGGCATTAGTGTGAACGACTCTATCGGCATCACGGAAGAGAAAGCCGCCAGCTTATGGCAACGTGCAAAGTACTGGCTCTTTGGGAAAGGTATTTCTAGGCTACTACTTTTGTCTGGGAAAATCTGGACTGGTGATCAGAGTATTATAGAGGTAATATGTGTAGATGTAGATATTCTTGTCGCTTATAGTTGTGGGATTTACATAAGTTAATTGCTTTCGCTTGAAGACTTACGACAAGGTACCAGAGCTCGTTCGGCTCTGTCTGTTTGTTCAAACTGATATTGTCTTTGTATATTCAGCACAAAACATAAGTGAAATTTTGAATTTAGATATATGTCTTGTCACTCAGTTGATAACGTTTATTGTGCTGCTTATCACCAACTCCATAAGATCAGCTTCAATCTTTATACTGTCAATACAGACCTCCATAATTCTCATAGTTCTTTAATTCTGTCAAATTTAGACTTCAGCAACGATCTCCTTTTTTGCTGTCCTTAAGTATTTAATTTACGAAATTCAAGAAAGTACAGAACTAGGCTGTTCGTCTCATTTTCCAGACCCGCATATCCTAACATGCTACCCCACCTCTGCACACCCTTCCCTGTTTACAACTAAGTCCCGAACTGACTATAAATATTAAACTCTGTTATGGATTTTTTACTGACTCCCCTAAATTTATCTGATCTCTTGTCTGTCCACATTCCTGCTCGAAACCTTCGCTCCTCATCTGACTCACACTCTAGCTGTTTTCAAGTCTGTGGCAAATGGCGAAATGTGTTTGGTCTCATATCATTTTATTGTTATTTTGTTAATATTGTTATTCCTTAATATCCTAAGTACGCGCAAAGAATAGCTGTGGTTGTGGTGCTGCGCGATATAAGAGATATATTATTGTTATTTCGTCCTAAATATATTTCTGCCTTCATCATTTTAACCACCACAATAATCAACACTGTTCATTTGCTTGTTTTGCATATATGGAAGTTCATGTGTTTATGTGTTCGTCAGGCATTCTTTCTTCCACGTACGGCGTAGAGGCCATGTCCTTCCAGGCCAGCACTGAAGAGAGGAGACAACTGGGATGGCCAGATGTGCAGCTGCTTATAATGTCCTCCTTTGGTGTTTTCGCTCCTCAAACACTTACAACTGAGGTGAAAGAAGTTTTTTCTGAGCGTACCTTTCTACGCGACAATCCATACTTTCATATATTACATTTTCCGAAATGACCTTCTTTCAATTGCTTTATGATCATACAATATTTACTATTGATTCTGGTTTTGTTAAGCGCTTCGCTGCTATAGACAGTAAAATAAGAAGATGATTGTTTATGCTGCTATTATGAGGTGAGTTATCATTGATTACATTTTGTTGAAATTATTAGCTCTGAATCATCATCGTCGTGAGATGTATATCTATACTGACGATTCGCTTAACATAAGGTGACCAGACGTCCCGCTTTAGGCGGGACAGTCCCGCTTTTGACCTCGTGTCCCGCCTGGTCATGAAATGTCCGGGCGGGACGCCCAATGTCCCGCTTTTTTGGCAAGTCCGTCAAATGCCCCACATGTCTTTAAAAATCTGATTACCGTAAACTGATTCTCATCCGCGCCTCTGGTTTTGGCGGTGTCTTGTTGATCCCTATTTATATTTCGTGTCTCTGCGGGCATCGGTGTTTGACCCGTGACGACAATGACCTGCCGGTGTAGTGAATCGAAACCTCCGGGCGTATCTAAACGTATGGGTATTGTCTGCGCATGCGCATGAAGCGAAACTTCACTACCGCCTGGTAGTTTACTTGAAATAAAAGTAAAGGACGAAACATTACTGGACATACTAAATAAAATGGCATTGCAAAAGCAAAATTATACAACTCACAATATGCTTTCAGCTGGTTTTTGATAAATAAACATCCGATGGATTAGTAAATATTTTCTTGGGTTTATTTATCAAAAACCAGATCAAAGCATATTGTGAGTTGTATAATTTTGCTTTTGCAATGCCATTTTATTTCGTAATGTTTTGTAATGTTTCGTCCTTTACTTTTATTTCAAGTAAACTACCAGGCGGTAGTGAAGTTTCGCTTCGTGCGCATGCGCAGACTATACCCATACTTTTAGATACGCCCGGAGGTTTCGATTCGCTACACCGGCCGATATCTTATTGCACGCGCCGCTGGTACATCTCCGGTGGTCGTCTGGTCGTCCCTCTTTAAGGTGTCAGCTTCTTTGGTTACGGTTGTCCGAGTTTCTCCACTTCCCAGTGGCATTAACTTTCCTCCCTACCATAACTCACACCAGCAGGTGACTACACCCCAAACCTAGTGATAATGGAATGGACAACAAATGAGTACATAATGGCCTTCACCTGCTGTATTTATTGTGTAAAGTGAAGCTGTTTGAAGTCGCTCACTTTCCTTCGAAGGCATGCAGCCTCTAACGACTCCATCAGACATGTCAGTTATTTTTTTTTTTTTTATCTTTTTACTTTCTCTGTGTTGGAATGCTTCGGACTGCCGATTTCTAACTCTGTTATACTTGATAAAATACATTTTTAGCAAATTAACCTAGGCTGATTTAAAAAAAAATGAAAACAAGTGCATTTTACGTTTTGGCAGACGATGCCGATCCAAAGGCATCCACAGGCCACCCCTGGTTTGCTTGGTGATGGAGAGACGGGAAGAGAAAGTTTCACGGTGTCGTGAAGTAACTACGGGAAACAAGTAACTTTGACATCTCACTTCGGGCTTAGAGGTTGTAGTGCCAGCGGCGGGCCCCATCCTTTCCATTCACAGAGTGGCCATACATCAGTAACATATCCACCTCTTTACTGTCAAGTCCAACTTGCTTGCAGGTCCCCCAAGTGCCACATTAATCCAGCGACCTCAATGCACGAACTGTCTTCTAAACGGTTCATGCGCCATAAATCATTGTGTCCAGCGGCCCTCTGACACCAGGTCCGTACCCCGACAGCCCCGCCTACCTTAGGTCTGGAAATTGTATACTGCAGGTGTAATGCGGGTGTTCCTTCTTCAGACCAGAAAAAGAAAAGGGAAAACAATCCACTGACCAAGGCCGGGCCCCCTCACAACCGCGGGCCCGGGTACACCAGATACCCTGCCATCTCATCAAGTCTACGTCAGCACGTTTGCCCTCACCTCTCGGCATTTCGTCCCCCCACCCCCGCGTGTTTTCCGCTGCCCGGCATTTTATTCACTTCCAGTAATCGTTTTCTTTGAGTACGGATCAGTGACTGAACTAATGTCGGGGACGATACCGACATCGCCAGTGAAAAGACAGTTAAAGGTGGAAACACTGAAAGGACTTTAATTGTGAGGTGTAACTTTGACAGCGAAAATTCACGAAATCCTCGTGAAAAAAGTGTATGACACAATCTTGCAATGACTGAAACTTTACAAGGAGATTCACGGTCTATGAAGTACGGTTTGGGAGCAACAGCCCCGCAAGATGACAAAGGTGCCGGACCATTATTGCGACGATAATTTATACAGCGCCTCACCTGCACGTCAGCAAAGTTGGCTGAGTGGGAGATAAGGTAGGAATATTTTAATTTAAATTTTAAATACCGGTTTTCTATTTAAAAATGGAATTCTGTAGTGGCGTGGACAGATCTGCCGTTGAAGCATCACTACTCGGTAAAGTCAGAGGGAAGGCCCCCCACACAGCCCCCCCCCCGTTTTTCGGCGCTCATCGACACGCGTCCCGCTTTCTCCCCCGAAAGGTCTGGTCACCTTACTTAACATCAACTTTACCGTTACAAATCAAGCACTACTGACAATACATTGGAATATCGACCTTAGTGACTGAACTCATTAACCTTGAACTAACTCATTTGTTACTTCAGTTTAGTCTCTTTTTACTCGAAACAAAACTGTAGTGCTTTTACTTTTTCACAGAACATTCGGCGGCTATCTGCTAGAGGTACTGGATATGGAATAACATGCCTTAATACTCTGCTGAACTCTCTCAGCGTGGGGTCAGTGCGCCTGCGCAGTGGAAATCCTCTGGACGACCCCGTCATTGACCCGCACTATTTAGAGAGGTCAGAGGACGTGGAGGTCATTCTGTATGGTAAGTGCGGGGCACAACTGGAAGTAAGCGTTCGACCGACCTTTGTTTTTTTTATTCTTTCGATTCTGCTGTATTTATTTTATTTGGTTCCTTTTCCTAGTTGTCTCTTCTTTCTTTCCTTTTATTGTCGATGATATGCATTGACAAAGTCATCTATTTAGCTTGCGACCTCTGCAGTCGAGCCGCTTATATAACTTCTAGGCTACGATCGACTTCACCAAAAAACGGAGATAACTATAAATATGAATTTGTTTATGTTTGAACTTTCTGGTACTATGCATTGCTTCTTTTTATAGCTATTCGTAACAATTTTAGTCTACAGTGAATATCACTTATAGTAATCTTAGGCCGCCTACACTGTCCTGGTAACTGCTTAATAACGCGTCAACTATAATACAATATTAATGTAGATGTTTATCTGACTATATGTGTTAGCATAAGAAAGCGCGTGATCTCTTGACCCCTTATTTGTCTGCAATAAATCATTGTACTGCACATATTCATACTTTCATACATTACATCACTGCAAGAAAACTCGTGTCCACATTCTGAAAAATTCACGTTTAACTATCATAAACCTTTTTCAGGTGTAAAAGCGTGTAAGCAGCTGATGCAGGCACCGGCTCTACGAAAACTCGGAGCCAAGCTGGCAGACAAACCGGTGAGCGCATGCGCGGACAAGCATGCGCCGGACTCTGACGATTACTGGCGCTGCGTCATTCGCTACTCACTGTACACGTGCTTTCATCCCACCGGCACGTGCAAAATGGGTGACGTCACTGACAACACCACGGTGGTCGACAGTCAGCTGAGGTGAGCCGGTAAAAGGGACTTCCGTTTGTTAACATTTACCTCCCTAATGGTGACGTATTTAATCGAAGTTATTAACTGCTTTTAATTTATTTCCCTTTGCGATAGAAGTGTGCTGGAACGGGTGGACGGGATGGCATGGGGTGTCTCATGCACTGAGACCTTGACACCGTGACCTGTTCTTTTGTGATCAGGGTCAAGGGTATCCGCGGCCTGCGGGTGGTGGACGCCTCCATCATGCCCACCATCGTCTCAGGCAACACCAACGCCGCTGTCATCATGATTGCAGAAAAGGCCGCAGACATCATCAGGGGGCGCTCTACTGTGTGACGTCATCAGATCTTGTGATGAAAACACCTCAGGATTAAGGGCCTCGAACCTTACAGTTGTTTTTTTTTTGTCTTTAAGTTTTGAGGAATTCAGCCATCCAGCTATTCATTCGTGGGAAGGTTTAAGGGAACAGTTCACTAAGCAAACAATACATTTTAAAGAGTAATGCAGTACACCTTGTGGTCTTTCTTCCATTTGAGATGGAGGACAAGGAGGACAGTTTCACTGCGATGGATATATACACAGCCTCATTGTTTTTGGAACAAAAATGGCTGAATGTCATGCACTTTGATTTTTCCGAAAATTAAATATGATCCCAACACGATTACAGCTTATCCGCAACAGACAGAATAAAAAGATTTAAATGATAATTTTAGTGCAATTTTTCTATCAAAATTATTTTAGAGATTCAAGGGTGAGGCAAACAGCGGAGTGTTCTTTCAGTAAATGAAACCAACGCAGTGCAAAATATTGTTCTTTCTGTTTGAGTATGAATTTTCCTTGTTATCGTCTAAAACAAGGCCAGATTAGATTTTGTCTTATCTGTCAGCAACAAGAATAGCAAACTAAATATTTACGACGTGAATGTATATTTTATTTTAAATAAACTCTTTTTACAAACATCAAATGCTTATTCTTCTATATTCTCAACATATGACCATTTGCAGTTGACACCATTAGTGTTAACGACTAACATTCAGTCGTCTATTTGTGTATTATAACTATTATTTCACTCTTATCTAACTTTAATAAAACATGTTTATTGACAGTATTGTACATGCATCACGGTTATATTGTGGCTTACTTTTATGTAAAGTTAGTATAACATTTTAGTGAGGAGTGCTCAAGTGACTGCTTGTGGGGAGTGCATGAACATGTATGTGTGACCACACCTCTGCTTTCCTCAATAAACAAAAAGGGCCGATCAACAGCTAACACATTTAATGTGTAAGAAAGAAATGTGAAACTGATCTAATAACGGATGATAAATAAATTCTGTATCCCGTAGCAGGTGACTCGAATGAAGGACACTACCGTATCACTGTCACTTATCTGCCACGAGGGTCTGGCTCACGAAGCTGATGCAAGTGGGGCTGCTGCCCTGAAAAGTGATGTATGAGATCACGATGATGAGATGATGATAATAAAAAGTCATAACGTGGAATGATAAGTCCATGGCCACCTACTCAAAGGCTGCTGACAGACAAGATGTACAAAATGTCTCCGCCGGTGGAGTAATCCTCTAATCACTGGTGATGACTGTAAATATTGGTGATAATAGCGCTAACAATAGTTGAGGTAACAGCGACGAAACAGCAAGAGTTGAAATCAGCAATACAGCAGTAATGACGACTGCGATGGTACCGATAGCGACGATAGTTGAGATACAGCAATGATCAGATAGGCTTCCCCTGCAAGACAATAACGGGCCGTAAATTGCAGGGTAGAGAATAAACGGGCGCACGGTGCAGTATCCTCCCATTCTTCACTGCCGTTAGTGTAGGTCTGTTCGCTTAGATGGCTTGTCTCTGAATGACAGTGTTTCCTTGGGAAGCCGTTACTTGCCTTTTATATTAATACAATAAAAAATTAACTAGTTCCCCACCTTTATCATCTTTTAAGAGGTGAGCAGTTCCACTAAAACGCTTCATTCTGACCCCACCTAGGTGAAGAAGTAAATGGTGTTGCAATTTATGCAGGTTAGTGCATATGCCTGCAGACATGCTTTTGATAGGTGTGTTCCTAGTCTCATCAAACATGGTGTATTATAGGCAAGGAGAGGAAGAGATTTTGGTGCGATTGGTGAATGGACATTGATAGTACATGAGAAAATGTAACTCAAGATGTATATCATCATTTACTAGATTTGCTCCCAGCTGTGCACCCTTGTGATAATTTTCTTGTAGCAGCATAATTCGGAGCTATTTGTCTAACATATTAGTTGCTCTTCACATAGCTGTTGTAGCGTTCATTCTTCTGACATTTACTGTAGTCAGTTATGGTGCTATCCTCCCTTAAATCTTCTGATATTGCACTTTTGTTAGCAAATAAATGATTAATGTTGAAGAAGGTAGTTTTATACTAATGAAGGTATGTGTTAGACACAGACTGTTAATTAATTACATGTGTGACCACATAGACTGCACATCATTAAATATTTTTTCCTTTTTTTAAAATATATTTTAGTTTCACCATTATCTCAATTTTTAACTATGCATACTTCATGCATGGCCTCAGGAAATTATATATCTACGTAAGATTTTAATGTAATTCAGCGATAGTATTGTAGATGGAGGAGGTAAGGATTACGAAAGTTGTTTCACCCTTCCCTCACTTTATAGGTACTTGCATGCTTGATCTATGACAACTTTAGTTATCACTTTTTTTCAGAGGGAGAGTATTCACAAAGCCTTTAAGATGCTAACTTTTAGTTCTACTGATATAATGTTCACATCAGAGAGGTTTGAGTTTTGTTTTCAAATTTGCATTTTGGCTGGAAAATATTGTAGTCTTGTTTATTGATTGAGACTGATAAAAAAAAAAATTCTGCTGAAGCCTAATACCAAACTTACGATATGTTCATAGCCTTGAGTCTTCCAGATTGTTAGTTTTAACAAAAACAAATGCAAAATGTAAGGTCAAAACTTTAAAAAAAAACCAAAAAACAATTACTAAATATTGCTGGAAATTCAAAATGGGAGGGTAGGAGGCTCACCAATACGCTGATAACAATAAAAGCTGTGAATGGCTTTTAGTACTGCTTATTTTAATGTCCATATTTTGTGTTGATCACCGCTTTTAATTTAAATTGTGTGATAGTACCTTTCTTCATTATGCATAAAAAAATGCATTTTTTCATGTCAAAAAGATTTTAAAAGTGAACGGAGACTGAAATACCTGTGAACAGTGGCTTCTTGAAGGGTGGGTTGTCATTATTTTTTTAATATAGTATTTAGAGCAATTTTAGGTTACAACCAGTGATACTGAAGTGACACATTGAAGCTCTAAACTTTATGCAATTGTGTATTTTTGCTACAGACTACACATCATGTCCAAAATAATAAATCTTGTCTGAGCATTATTTATAAACTGCTGCTCATCTATAGAAATGGTTTGGTGCAAAATTGGATCCAAAATTATGAGTCCTTTTAATCATTTTCAGTAAACTTGAAAGAAACATACAAGTTCGTCGTGTATGAAATGAACAATTTTATACAGCAAACTCTTATCCACAAATGCATCCCTAAAGAAGCAGGCCAAAAAAGTAACATATGTATGAAAAACTTATACAAAATATTTATTACCAAGTGCCACATGGTCACACAAGAATCAAGCTTATCATTTTACTCATGAAACTCAGATACAAGGACACAGTTTGGTGTATATGTTAAATTTGCAAACCTTACACAGTTCTCCAACATGCCAAGTTATTGTATATATTGCACTTGTGTAGCTGACATTTAAATGCTTGCACTGGTTGTGTGCTGTGTATTACCCTGTGCCCGTCAGATTCTTTTTGGTGTGTTATACAGTACAGAAAATTGTTTGAAGAATTATAGTCTTATGGTAAAGCCATTTGCACAGAATATCGCAAATAAGGCACACCAATCCTTCAACAAATCAGATGCATACTAATTATTCCTTTAAAACAAACTGGCGATAAAAAACATTTTATGGAGCGAAGCATCGCTTAGAGGAAGGCAGCAGCTCTTTTTTGCAAGGTTCTGGTTCAGGTCCCTGATGAAATGAAATGCCATTGTTTAGGAATTCTTCGCTGTTCACTTACAGATTCTGTTACCAATTACAAATTTGACATTTATACTACAGTTTCATATATAAGCTTAATGAAGTGACCATCAATTATGTTTAAGTCAACAGGAATTTTTTTTTCTCTCCAGAAAATGTTATTGGGGCAAAGAGAATTTTGCCTTAAATTACATTTATAAAATTTTGTGCTGCATAAAAAAAAATTACCTTGTATGTTTCACAAATAAGTTTCAGAAGATTCTTCACTGCTTTATTATTTATTTTCTCTGTATGAACCTGAAACAATAACTGAATTATGAAGCAAATACATCTTCAGAAAATTAGTGTTTGTATGGACATGTGCATATCCATGCACACAAATACATTCATGCATTTAATTAACAAATGTGTCCCATAACCCCACCAGCACCATTTGTTTTATAGCCAATTAAACATGCAACAGGTCAGACACTGAAAGACATTCCATCTCTAATAAAAACAGCAAATGAAATACCCAAGCTGCTGTATGATTATAAGATGGTTTTTATAACTGAAATCGCATCAAAAATAATACTGATATAAAGCAGTAACTTGATATCACCTTCTTAGAAACTTTTGAAAATGATAAGGAATACAAATTTAAGGCACTTTTTTTTAAACAATGATTCCTGCAGGGTTAAGCAAACAGTACAAGCATATTTTCAATATAGAATTGCCTGTTGCATTTCAGCAATTAAAAAAAGAAAAATAGAACTTCACTATCATACCCCATTCAAGGTGACCCAAGGAACATATTCATGAGAAGGCTGCAGGGCATCTGTCTTGAGTGCCATCTGGTGTTCCAAAGTGTTACCAAGGCTGCTGTTGGCACAGTTCAAGATGTTCTGGACTGGAACTCCAGTTTTATTGGAGCACTGTCAGGAAATATTACACTTTCAGACTCATACTTCACCCTATACAGTAAAAGCAGTCACGTGTGGGCGGTACAAAAATATTTCAGAGCTACCATTACCAGCCGTTACAAAGATGGTGAAGTAGAAGGGGCCATAGTTATAGAAACTGTTGGACATCACCTCATCTGCCCAGCCTAGTCATAAAGCCTAAAACCAAATCCTAATTCACATGACTTTACAAGGCTGAGCCTAATTTTAATCAATGCAAACATTCAAAATATCTATCAACTTTCTCACTTAAAGCAGTTCATTGCTTAGTTTATTCTTTCCTCGTAAAGGGCAAGGGATAAATGGTAAAAAGCATTTTCTTGCTTATTTTACCTCTTGTTAATAAAGAATTGTCATTGTCATTAATGTCACATGACTCTATACCCCACTCCACTCTGTTCAATGTGCTCAACTCCACTCTCTTCTGTCCTGATCATACCCAATACTTCTGTTCAAGAACCTAAATTCTATAGCTCTCTTTTCAGCAAGGTCTTTTCAATACCACACAAATTCACAAGTGCACTTAATGAGCAGTCAAGAATGGACTTGAAAATACCTAGGGATGGTCCTGATCTAAAATGACAGTATCTGATTAGACAGCTTTTGTAACCACTGTTTGTATCATGCACTTTTAGTAGTTCTATACAGCTCTTATGAAAATTAAAATGAAGCAGTTTAAGATTGTATGCAGCAAGGTATGAGAACTTTCTGCTTATGGCCAAATGTTTGGTCATATTGTGTTTGGGTAGAAGAGATTGAATTTGTTTCTTAAGTTTAGTTTTTTTTAATATTACTATCTTTTATCCAGTGTCTCATTCAGCCCCTAAATGGCTGCCCCCATGTATCCTACATATAAGGTAAGATCTGTGTTGGAGGACTTGAAATTGAGTGGTTTTGCAACCCTAATTATCTTCCAATAGTTTCAAACCCATCAAAGACTTTTTCCAGAACTGACAAAAATACAAAATGTAATAAAAATAAATAAAATCTTTCACTGGAATCAACATCATTTTAATTGTAGTCTCTTATATTTTTCAAAGACATGCTGATGCATCTTTTGCATTTTTCCTGAATTTGCTGTAAAAGTTGCTTTTAGACTCAAAAGAGAAACTAATGTTTTGTTAACAGTCCATACTGTTCTGAGCTTAAGGGAACTTCTGACACCTGTCATATAGAGACTTTTTTAGCTGAATGAGATGTCCTCACAATGCAGGTTATATTGTACTTGATATGTTTGGTATTTAAGCTTTGTTCACTTTGAGTATATAATTTGTATATTTTTGTTTTAACTTTGCTTTTTTAAGCACATGGTGCTGACAAATAGGAAAATGTGCTACAAAAATATTATATTCTTAATACTATTTCACTGACGGGTGTTGTAATCTGCTGCATGGTAGGTAGCTTCAGACCCTCTGTGGCCATATGCTTAGTATGATGCTAACCACTAGTTGATAGCTGACATAGCAGTCAGCTAAAGTGCTCCTAAAATGTTAGTGGCTTATAGCTCATAGATAGGAGTTAGAATCCATTAGTGCAATTTCGCACCTGACCCAAGACTGCTAGGCATTAGCCATTCAGTTAGTAGTCAGCAACATGGCCTTTTTTTTTGTTTTACATATTATGACAATTCACAAAGCCTCTCAGACCAAGATGGTTTTCTTAAGAACAAAGAAATACTCACAAAAGATGTTGCTTCATATGGATTAGATACTGCCAGCATTAGCTCCACACAGTGGATGAAGGGAAAGTAAATGCTGACGTTCTTCAACTCGTAGATAGTACAAGTCTGAGGCAAAAACAGATAATAATTAACATGCTGCCATCTAGAACTTGGAATTATAAAATTCTTCAAGAGACACTATAGTTTCAAATCCTGTTTTATGAGATTCCCCCAAGAGTGAGTTTTCTTCATAAAAGAGCCTTTCATTATCCAACATTGTGTGTGTATATATATATATCAGCGGCCCTATGCATGCTCCTTGAGGAGTAGCAAGGAATAAATTATATATTTATATTTATCTCAAGACAAGGAATACATATAACCTCAATCATATTCCCAATGCACTCCATTTCTCCATGCTGACAGGTGAATATGTACTCTCCTTTAGGTCCTTTTTGCTCCTGAAAATGCAAATATAATTTGCTTCCATCAACTGAATGTCTAATGCATAAGTCTCTTATCATCAACAAAGCATCATGACCTTCAGCCAAACATCAGTTACACTCATACCACAGGAGACTTTTGATCATCTTCGTATAGAGATTTATTAATGCATGCAGCTTCAAGTGATTAACAAGACAAAGGCAATTAAAAACTTGTACCAGATGGTCAAATGAGAAAATCTTACCTTAGCATTTCCGTAAGGAATAAGTGTAAGATTCATTATGTTGCCAACTTTCTGGAATGTCGGATATAATTGTTGTTCAATGAAATCCTGGCAGTCTGGACAGAGCGATTCATAGTAAAGCTCAAACTGCACTGGAGCAGCCACAGCTGACTGGGTCCACTCTGATGCTTTGCATTGTTCATACACCTGGAATCAGATTAAGCAGAGATATAAAGCTATCATTTACAACAAATCAAGCTTGCTCACATGTTTGTGTACGCGATTGTTGGCATTGGACACATGACGAGTTACCTACCTTGCATTCCTTCGCTATTTCTTCTGAGCTGCACCAGAGACTCGGTGGAAATCGGCAAACACTTGCCACAGCAGGCGATATTAAAGCAAGCAGCAGTACCGTGTTCATTGTGAGACGAGAAATCTTAAGACACGAAGCAAGTGACCACAATCCTCTGTACACAATATATACAAGCACTAACTTCGCTAGGGCATGTGATTTGTCATGTGACTAGGTGGAGCTGATCATATGACTGATCATGTGATCATTGACGTAGGCTATACAGATAGCGATAAAGGCAGAGACAATGAATAAACGTACCTCATATGTCGCGCATGCGCTGGACTTTCATGGAGCCATGCATCGGTTAGACTTCTTTTAATTAGAGTTTAGATAAGGTGACCAGACGTCCCGCTTTAGGCGGGACAGTCCCGCTTTTGACCTCGTGTCC